>CAIGRO010046216.1:0-50039 GCA_903798355.1 Fraxinus baroniana
TTCTTGTATGGTTTATATTGTATGCGAGAAGTTGTGTTTATAAATGAACAGGTCCAAAGACAGTTGCAGTTGCGGATAGAAGCTCAAGGAAAGTATTTAAAGAAGATAATTGAAGAACAGCAACGCCTTAATGGAGTTCTTTCGGGAGTGCCTGGCTCAGGGGTTACAGCTCCTGAAACAGGGGACAGTTGCCTGGACTCTGATAATAAAACTGACCCAGCGACTCCTGCTTCAACATCTGAATCTCCTTCTCGGGCCAAGCCTGCCAAAGACTGTGTCCCAGCCGAGCGCCTTTCCATAGATGAGTCCTTCTCCTCCCATCACGAGCCACTAACACCTGATTCTGGCTGTCATGTAACTTCAGCAGTCGAGAGCCCAAGCGAAAGACAAGGAAAGAAACAAGGAGTAAATATGGAAGCATTCACAGAACCGGATATGGTGCTTAATCATTCGATACTTGAGTCAAGCTTGGGTCCACATTCAGTTTTCTTGACGAGAGAACAGTTTGATCATTCTTCAGGAATATCTATTGTCAGTCAAGACCCATTGGAAAAATCTTCAGGTGGCCACGTATAATTTAGTGTGGTGCAGGTTACTTTCATTTCTTGGTTACTTGTTGATCAGCTTGTAGTCATGTATGTGTTGCTTCTGAACGTGCATATATATTTGTTAGGTCAAAGCGCTGTACTCATGTTTTATGTGTTACGAGAATATTGGGTCTAAAGCCTTTATTTCTGAATTTGCTCGAACTCATCATTCACAACGCTTGAAGTTTCAATGAATATATGAAAATATAGTGGAACTGGCCAGGAATGTCAGGAATATTTTAAAAGTGATCGCAAAATTACCATGTCAGTTGCCATCATTTGCTTTATACAAGTAGCTGGGTGGGTGTTTGTTTCTGAAGCCTTGTACACAATTGGGAGTTTGGGGTTTCCAGTGCTGCTATTATTAGCATTACTCTTCTATATAGCTTGTCTTGAAGCTGCAAATCAGCCATTGGGTAGCGGAAATTCGTGAAAAATAGATGTGTGTGCTCAATGTGCACTGCCAAACTTTCGTGCAGTTTGATGCATTTTGTTGGTGGAAGTTGGAAAAATCAGCGTTTGCAGCTACAATGAATAATTCCACTACTTTGAATACTTAGTTTTTATGCAAATTATACTCGTATGGTAGTTGTAACTTGCCTGCTGGTAAACTCGCTCTACATTTGTGCGGTTTCCCCTTAAAATTTGAGAAAATCTATTGTGAATTTTCGTTTTTCTTTTCTTAGTTTTTTGTTGGGGGTATACGAAGAAACGTTCTACTCTATCCTACATTCTTTCTCGAGAACAATTCATCCTATATTCCTTTGTATTCTCGAGCAAATTTGCAGATTCCAAATGCAACTAATAAAGCAATGTCATTACATCAAATCAGGCCTGCCTACTTCACAATAGCAACCAAAAGCAAGAGAAACACATCGATGCATTGGAAATGTGAAAAGACTAACGGAAAAGATGGAAGGAAATGGAACTAACACAATTTTAGAATAGAAATTTCCTATGAGGAGCAATGTCTCACATGATTACCTCTTTAGAAAATTCATGCAGGGGTCTCGAACCTTTAATTTTAAACCTTGTAATATTGCTTCCCGAACGTGACACCCTGGGTACATAACCTATGAAATGCTTGCGACCGTCATCCATTTTTGATGGAAGACTTGGTCCAATGATGATCCAAGCCCAAGTGGCCCATAACACATACTATAAGCGCACAAGGAAAATGCATCTTCTTCGAGGAAATTGTTCTTTATATACTAAAAATATCAAAGAAAATACATTTTTGTAAGTAACTATCTACATAATGTTTTACGTAATAATGATGTGTCTAAATATAAGTGAGAAAATTATTTGATTGATAAGATTTTTCATATCATCTGTTGATAAACCATTATACAAGTTCTTATATACATGTATTTGCACAACCTAAAAATCAATTTTTACATTTTCCCACAACTTTTCTTATTTTTAACCATGCACTCTCAAAAAGAAAAAGTACTTTTTAGATATTACTTCCATACAACTAGAGGTGTCACATTGTTATTAACATCGGACCGGATGCATTTAATGGTTCATTAGCAATTAAACCAATCAAAAACCGAACGGGTTTGGAGAAAATTGGATCCGGCTCATTACAAACTGGTTAGTTACCTAATTGGTTCAAAACAAAATTTTATACCAAATTTGCAATGGAGGAGATTTGAATCGGAATCAATTCTCTCGAACCAAAAACGAATCGGAACCGAAGATTTCGGCCGAAAAAATAAGTTAGGAACCAAAATCGAGAACCGATAATCGATTTTGTTCAGTTCGGTTCTTGGTTTCTAAATTGGAACCGTGAATACTTGAATGGAACCGGTTTTTAATATAATAATTTATTTACAATTTGTAGGATGAGAAAAAAAAATACAAAACCTAAAACCTTAATTTAGGTAGTAATTGGTCTAAAACTTTAGACTCTAAGCCTAAGAAATCAAGACGGACTCTTACTTCTTTGCCACTTGCGTTACATCATATTGTTTCATTTAAAAGATTAGTACATATTAATCTTTGCAATTTGAACTTTCTATGAATCAAAAAGTTCAAACTAAATTGTGGTGCAAGTTGCTGAATGCAATTCGAGGTTTTTACTTTTTTGTATTGTTTAAAAATTTAAGTGATTTTTTTATAACGTGTGGCAATTGAAATTAATATATTCATAGCTTGGGAAGTGGGGTATCTTTTTGATTATCTTAAATTCGTGATCCATTAAAACATTTGGATTTAATTCCTTTACATGTGGATGAAAGGGGTAGTTTAGATGGAAAGAAAAATGTCAATTTGGTGAAATCGTTCCATGAAACGGTAAGGTTGCAAATTGAGAAGAAAAATGAGCATTATGCCCCTCAAGCAAACAATGGATGAAAGCGCGTTACATTTGAATCAGGAGCACTTGAGGAAAGAGCACTTTTCAGGACGAAAGATTAGGTTTGGATGCACTTGAGGAAAGAGCATTTTCCAAAACAAAGAAAGTCGAAGCTGCAATCACGGGGAGAAGATCCATTCCAAGTCCTTGGAAAGATCAATGACAATACCTACAAATTAGATCTTCTAGGTGAGTATAATATTTTGGTCTCTCTCTCTCTCTCTCTCTCTCTCTCTCTGATGAAGGAATAGATTCGAAGACGAATCTTTTCGAAGAGGGAGGGGATGATGTGATCCACGATACGAGAGCAAATTCGAGCAATGATCCATTAATCGTTGAGGGAGGACCGATGACTAGGTTGCGAGCAAAGCGAGTCAAGGAAGCTATGGGATTTCTTCCTCAAGCTATGGCGGACGAAACGTTGATCACAACAAGCAAGGGAACAAGTTTCATGTTGAGCTCGGAAGAAGAAACCAAATGGATCAATTTGGTTCAAGCAGCGGACGAGGAAGCCATTTCGGGACGCTATGCGGCCGCATAGCATAAACAGGCATGCGTTCGTATGCCTTTATACCGAAACCATGGGGGGCTATTCAATTGATCTATGCGACCGCATAGTTTATTCTGGGCGTGAATTTTTCCAATTTTCTTGTAATATTCTATTTAAGTTAAAACTCTTTTATGGAATGTTTTTAATATCTTTGAGGCTTAAATTCCGCTTTTAGCTAGGTTTTATGTGTTTCCTATAAATAGGACTCATTATATTCATTGTAAAACTCAACATTGTTATTGAGATTAATTGAGAGCAATGTCCTAAAAAGCGTAAAGTGTTGCGTAGTGTCGATGTCGAGAATCAAGAATTACAAGATTAAGCGTGTCAATGCGAANGACTCATTATATTCATTGTAAAACACAACATTATTATTGAGATTAATTGAGAGCAATGTTCTAAAAAGCGTAAAGTGTTGCGTAGCGTCGATGTCGAGAATCAAGAATTACAAGATTAAGCGTGTCAATGCGAAGAATAAGCGTCATGATGTGTTTCGTATTTTTAATATTATTTTAATTATTTTTAAGACATTAAATATATTTTTATATTAAAAAAATTTATGAAAAAAAGGGGGATAAGGCACGCTATAGCGACGCTATAGTGCGCTTAATCCCGCTATAGCGGTCAACAAAAAAAGTTGACCGCCTTTTTACCCGAATACCCCGAAGATGAGCGTTTTTCCCACCCTCCGCGCTATAGCGCGCTGTTTAGAACACTGATTGAGAGGAACTTTGCTTTCGAATTTTTGTTTTTCGTTGGACAAATCACGAATTTATCAAGATTTTTTCTTGTGGCGTTCAAATCAACTGGGGTGAGATTCTCAAATAGTCAATCAGAAGGGTTAACATATCGTTTGCGTATTGTTGGTTATTTTCGAATCAAATCCAAAACTTTAATTACTTGGCTTTCTTGGGTTCGATTTCGATCTAATCGTGGGTTTCGTATTTATACATTACGTGGGTTCACATCACATCTTCAATGGTAGGAGTATCATGACTATATAAGATCGTGTATCTAAATGATATATATGAAGCGGGCAACTAATATAGCAAAATCAAATCCAAATCTTCATCATATTTAACTTCCAAAGTTTTAAACTTTTATGATCAGTAACAATTTCCTTAAACATAGTTATGTTTTCTTCAAGAATACATTATGTCATACGATGAGAAAAAATGCACTGTTTTGAGTGCAATTTGCTAATAAGACTTTTAGTTATGTACAATTGCTTTAATCTAAACCATAACGCAGTAGAGGACTTCTCTTTCAAAATGGTCTGAAGAATATTATGTGAAGGATGAAGATGAATTTGTGATAGGATTTTCTGATCGCTACGTTGTTTCTCCTCCTAATTTCAGTTTTGTGCATCTTTTCAAATCCAAATAACTCATCGTCCAAATTCGTCTGAGCGAGTATTGCTCGCATATTTACTTATCACAACGAAAATCTTGTGCTGCAATTCAAAAGCGGAATATCATACTTCATAGTTGCCATCTTAAAATAAATATCTCCCAATGAATAAAACCTTAGCTCTGATACCAGTTTGTTATAAACAACGACAATAATACCGGATAATTTCGATACCAGTTTTCGTGAAAATAGGCGAGAAAATAATATATATGAAGTAATTTATCATAATTGGCAGATGAATGGAGATTTCACTAAAATATGAAGAATACAATGATTTTGTGTTTATGATTTGTTTAACTTAATCTATATTACAATGAAGAGCTAAATATATATAGAGGATGTTTCAAACCCTAAAAATATAGTTATAGATGAAAATGAATGCTCAAAATGTGTAAAACGTGGAAATGGGCTAGGATCGGATGAATATGACACTAGAGCACCGGTGGGCATTACCCTGACGCTCGAGCGTTCGGTAGGTGCTAGGTGGCACCAGCTTCACTTTTTGAGCGTTCGAGCTCTAGTTGAGCACCAAGGAAGCATAGTTGCGTTGAAAAGTCCTCCATGGTCTATATCTTGATCTCTTCAAATCCAACAAAATTCCAACTTCCAATAGAGCTTTCAAATAGAATTTCAATTAGAATTTGTCAAATAAAATTCCAAAATTATTCCAACAAATGGAATAGGTACAATTTTTCTTTACAAGTCATCCACATAAAATGTACATCATGGCTAGAGACGGTTGAAGAAAGACATGTTTCAACATGATGGAAGTGGATTGTCTTGAGAAAAATCTGTGTAAAATACATTCTCGCACAGGTAACAATGCATCCATGTTTTAGGTGAGGAGATAGATATCAAATCTAACAGACAGTGTGATTATTAATGGACTTGAACTTGTAACAGTGAGAATTTATTATGTTGTGGACTCTCATAATTACTATTCCAAACTTTCATGTCTATGCTGCTTCTAGTCTATCTTGACATCAATTTATTTTGTATTCTTATACATCCATGTCTCAAGGTGAGGAGATTGAGATCAATAGAATATAAAAGTGAGATTCATGACATATTCAATTTGTAATAATAAAATATATTATTTTTTAGACTATAATTATAGAAATACTATTTCTAGACTTACATGCTTCGTGGTTAAATACAAAATGATATAATAATAAATTTTCTCATCAACTTTGATTATTTAGGTTTTTTAATTCCACAATGTTCTTCTCCGAGTTTATACTCCTCTCAATGAGGAACGAGTTTCTCAAACGAAAATAAATTACCTAATTATAGAACTACAAATTTGAACTTACCCCAGAGTTTATCTTATTGCATTGAGGAAAGAATTTGCACAAAGATGTCTTAAATTTTGGATCATTATCCTATATTGCAGTATAGTTGTCTTCTCTATGAGAAGTGAGTTTGAAAATCGTGAATGACAGTCATTTTATGCTTAACATGTCAAATTATGAAACAGAAAAAATATCAAATTTGCTATATAGTTCCTAGGAAATCTCTTGCTTTGTACTTATACATTAATATGTCAGGATTTTGCAATGACTCCTGCTTTCCTGCATTATCCTCTGTTTGGGTTATATTAAAATTTTCATTTTCATTTTTCTTCTCATTTTCAACCACGCATTTTTCAATAAAAATATATTTTTCATCACAACAATAACTTTTTCTTTTTTTCAACAACACATTATTTATCAATCTACTATTTCAAAATACATTCTTCCAAAATAATGTGGTTCAAATACAAAGAAAAATTACTTTTAAGGTTGCTTTTCGATCTCTCTTCATTTCTAAACTAGTTTATTCTCAAATTTATCATTGCCAACATATTTTACAAATCAAGCCTTCGTCACATTATATAACTCCACTTTCTATGAATGGAGAACGAAGATTAATCAAGGTTGTCTCTGCACAGCTTCCTCAAGTTTCCTACGCTTTTCTCCATAGAACATTCTAGAGTTCAAGATCCTCCCAAATAGTGGCAGTGTCAAGACTCTAAATTTTTGAAGCCTAATTTAACTATGGGTTTCTTTCAAACACAATATATAATAATATTAAAAATAAAATATAATGAAAATAAAAATGTCATGATAAAAATATCTTTCTCCAATATTCTAAAAACTCGTTGAAGAATCTTCAATGGAATGCTATGAACTTGAACTAGTCCACAACGTTTACAAGGTTCTAGAGTTCCCATAAACCTTTTTGAAGATCAACATGTGATTACCCCTAAATTCTACTTGATTTTTTTTAGAGTTCATTTTCAATTTTCAATTTTCTGTTTTCAGGGTTTGTTTCAAGATTGTTAAAAATGATTTTGGTTTTTCATTCTGAAAATTTTGTTTTCAAAATAGATAACTACACGTTTTGGTTGGAATTTTGAAAAATGGTTTTACGACTTTTTATTCCATGAAATTTGATTATTCGATAATATAGAATAATTTTATGTTAATATATTATTAAGTATTATATTGATGAATTTTACAAAAAAGAAAGTCGCTTCAAAAGTAAAATGAAAATAAATAATAAATTGAGTTGGCAAAATATAAGAAATAAAAAATAATGATGTTGACTGAAATTTTTAGATTACAAAGCCTAAAAATTTTGTGTTCTCTAATTTAGCCTTTTTAATTTGGAATTCAAATCAAAGACTTGAATATTTTCCTATTATTCCTTTTCGATTACTCAAAATAGCCTATCCATAGGATTTTGTTTTCTCTAATTTAGCCTTTTTAATTTTAATTATTTCTAGTACAAATCAAGTATTTCTAGGATAATAAAAATGATACATTTTTTTTCTAAAATTTGCTTCTATTATTAGGCTAAATATGAAAAATTTCGAGTAAAATGTTTCAATAATCAACCAATTTATACCATGGTAATGGAGTACTTACCAAACTTCAAAATGCATAACAATGCTTTCTGAACTTTGTTCGTTTCCATTCCATCAGTTATCTGTTAGATTATGTTCCCTTCATTTGCTGACATGTCAAACGTAAAAACCACATGACAAGTTATGACAGTTAAAAAATTACAACTCAACAAACCATCCAAGTTAAATATTACATTACTCACCCAACTTATACTATGGTCACAGTTTACTCATCTACTTCAAAATATTTTTCAATGTTCACTCATCTTTGAGAGTTACACTTCATTCAACTTCCGCCAATTCCATTCCCTTTTTTGCTGATGTGTCGCACGAAAATTCCACGAACATACCATCAAAAAATTTACAACTTAGCTAAACCATCAGAATTTCCAAAATTTCACGTGACATACCGTCAAAAAATTACAACTTAGCCAAACCATCAAGCTTTCCAAAATCGCCATATGTGAAACTCGACTTTCATAGCCCCATAACCTTCTTTAAGCCCATTTGTTCGTCCCCATTTTAGCCCCCAATTTACCTATCTTACTCACGTAAAACTAAGTCCTCGTTTCGCCATATTATTTCTCATTAGATTATAATTCATTTTTCTCTCTCTTCTTATAAACCAAACATTCTCCAATAAAATAATATTACACGTAAATTCAAGATTTGCACTTCTTTTTTAACCACGTACTCTCCAAAAAATTACTATTTTTCTCGTTATAATGTGAAATACTGAGAGCCAAACGGGTGCTAAATTGTGTATTGAGACAAGGACGATTATTGAGAAGAACGTGAGAAACTATTACTTATAAAATTCAATTCCCTAATTCCGTAAAGCGAACCAGGTAACATTTGTCTGGCATCCCTTTAATTTCAATCTTCCATTTTTGCAAGCGTGTATCTAACCATTTGAGAAAGGATATGTTATCGAACGTAGACAACTGGTGTACAGCCCCAGTTCCCAACCACTTTGTGTCGCTGAAAATACCCAAGTACGAAGGGAGAGACGACCCTGCAAAACACCTCAACAACTATAAGACTCAAATGTCTCTACGAAGAGCCTCACCAGCATGAAATGTCAAGCTTTCCACCTCAAGCTAATAGGGGCTGCTGAGAACAGGTATAGTCACATCCCAGCTGGCAGTATCAGGAGTTGGCCAGATCTACAGAAGGCCTTTCTAAACCAGTACTTGTCAAGCAAAGAGGGAGAAACCTCTATCCAGAGGCTACAAGACATGAGGCAACAAGCACAAGAAACTCTAAAAAGTTACCTGGTTCGCTTTACGGACAAAATGACTTACTGTAAATAGGTCACTGATAGATAGTCCCTTTTCGTATTAAGGGGAGGCCTCAACATGAATACCCTATTTTGGAGGGATGTGCGGAACAAGAATCCCACCACCTATGATGTCTTAGTTAAAATGATGATGAGTGAAATTGTCAACGTGGAGTTGATTGATCATCGAAATCGAACCTCAACGGGGCTCCCATTACCCCAAAGGAAACGGAGGGGTCCTGTATCCCATCTGGTAGACCAGTAATGGACCCAAGCGGGACACACCATAGCCCCCACCTCAGGACAGACATGGCTACTTCTACCTTAAATGACGTGCCTTCTCTAGCATATGAAGAAGTTGGACCTGATACCCACAGGCAACCGTACCTACCCAGAGGAAGAGGTAGAGGCAAAGGAAGAAAGCCTAGAGATAGGCAATATTGCACGTACCACCGAATCAATGGCCACAACATTAAGAATTGTTTGTCTAGGCCATATCATGGAGAACCCATTAGCGCCCCTACTGAGGATAGAAATATCCACCGTAGGCAGACAAATGCCCCTTTGTTCAGGTAAGGACCTCGATACAATGAAGAAAGGAAGAACCGACGAAACGAGTAGCCCCGAAGGAAACACGAGGAGGACAGAAATAGAACAAGGGGTCAAATGCCTAGAAGAGAGCCCCCAGCCAATATTGACAACGTACCTATCAGGGAAATTGACACCATAATTGGCGGTCCATATAGGAGGAAAATCTAAAAATGCTCTAAAGAACTATATAAGGGAAGCGAAAGATCCCCCATTGACAAGTTACCTCATCAACAACACCAATAAAAGTACTGGAAGCACCCCACCAATCACATTTTCCTAGGAGGATGCCATGGGAGTTCACTACCCCCACTGTGATACACTAGTGGTGCGAGCTATTGTAGCTAGAAATGGTTTAAAGCGCATGCTGGTTGATAATTAAAGCTCTATCAACTTCCTCTTCGGGACCACTTTTGACAAGATGACTATAGACCATGAGCTTGCCCCCATGACTACCACTCTATACAAATTGAAGATAGCATCACACCTAGAGGAAGGACCACATTAGCAATAGAAATAGGAGAGTTCCTATTCAGAGCCCAACATTTTATGGAGTTCTTGATACTAGACCATCGCTCCGCTTACCACAGAGTTCTAGGGCAACCTACCCTGAAAGAATTGGAGGTAGTAACGTCTATACACGACCTCTACATGAAATTTCCTACCAAGGAAGGAATCGCCACAGTACGAGGCAATTATATGGGCTTAAGAAGATGCTACCTTAGCTCCATGGGGAAGTCAAAACCCAGGAGAGTAAACATGATTCTATCAGATATTGAAATGGTTGATGCACCTGAAGAAGGCCTAACCCCTAAACAAGGGGAAGACGTCAACATGATAGTTGTCCCTAAAGAAGGGGTCATCAAAGTAGATTTGGATCCATGTGTCATAGAATCTAACTCACAGGCGACCCTAGTGGGAAAGTTGGAGCCTTTCTCTGTAAACCCGAACGACCCGACAAAGTCACTATAAGTTGGAAAAGGGCTCGAACCAGAAGTGAAATCCAAGCTCAAAAGTGTCGTACTTGATAACCTGGATGTGTTTGTATAGAAGCATGAAGACATGGTGGGCATTAATCCTAAAATCAACTTCCATCGGCTTAATGTGGATCCAAAGTTCACTCCTCACAAACAAACAAAAAAAGAGCCCTAAATTCGGAGCGGTATGTTACATTGAAAGAAGAAGTGCAAAGGCTCGTATCCAATGGATTCATCAAGGAAGCAGCATACCCAAAGTGGATATCTAATCCAATGCTAGTAAAGAAGGCTAGTGGTAAATGGAGGGTCTGCATAGACTTTTCCAACCTCAACCAGGCATGTCCAAAGGATAGCTTTCCGCTCCCAAGGATTGACCAATTAGTCGACTCCATCGCGAGTCACGAACTGCTAAGCTTTATGGATGTTTATTCAGGGTATAACCAGATCCTCATGCACCCTGCAGACGAAGAGCACACCTCTGTTATTATGAATCGAGGATTATATTTCTACAAAGTTATGCATTTTGGTTTGAAGAATGCTGGGCAACTTATCAAGGGCTAGTCAACAAAATGTTCTCTGATTTATTGGGCAAGACAATGGAAGTGTATGTCGAAGATATGCTGGTAAAAAGTCTCAGATCAAAGGAACATGTGGAGCATTTACGAACCACTTTCAACATCCTAAGGAAGTACCACTGAGATTGAACCCATGGAAATGTGCCTTTGGAGTCGCTTATGGAAAATTCCTAAGCTACATGGTGAACCAATGATGCATTGAGGCAAACCCCGAGAAAATTAAAGTTTTGCTGAACATGAAGTCTCCTAGTAAGCCAAAAGAAGTGTAATGCTTAACAGGACGCGCGAAACTGAATCGGTTCATCTCTAAGGCCACTAATAGATGTCTCCCTTTCTTTAAGGCCTTGAAGGGAGGTAAAAGATTTCACTGGAGTGAAGAATGTGAAGAAGCATTCCAAGGGCTGAAGAACCACCTGGGACAAGCCCCCCCTTCTTTCTAAGCCCAAAGAAGGGAAAACTTTGTTATTACACTTGGCCGTGAGTGCTGACGCAGTAAACTTGGTACTTGTACGACAGGAGGATAACACACAATTGCCTGTGTACTATGTTAGCAAATCCCTTCTACTGGCGGACACCCATTACACGGATGTGGAAAACTCGTTTTGTCCCTCATAATCGCTTCAAGAAAACTAAGGCTTTACTACGGGTTTCGATGAGCCTCACTCTTAAACAAGTGCTCCAAAAACCAAACGCATCTGAAAGACTTATGAAATGGGCTGTGAAATTGAATGAGTTCGACATCACATATCAACCCAGGACCATAATAAAAGGACATGCAGTGGCAAATTTTGTCGTCGAATTCACAGAGGCAAAAGACCTCAATGTCGCGATGGAATCAACACACTTTTCGACTTGGACGCTGTTTGTAGATGGGTCCACTGGGGAAACTGGCTCGGGGGGCAGGAGTCCTACTAAAAAGCTCAAAAGACCTAAAGCTCAATTGTGCAGTGCGGATTGGTTTCAAAACATCCAACAATGAAGCGGAGTACGAGGCGTTCTTAGCAGGCTTCAAGTTGGCTAAAGAGATGCAGGTGAAAAGTTTGGCAGTATAAAGTGACTCAAAACTAGTCGTGAGCTAAGTCAATTGTAATTTTGCAGCTAAAGACAAGGGTATGTTATCGTTTGAAAACCCGCAAGTGAACGAGATCGTTATCAAGTAATAAAGTGATGAATAGAGTGTCGAACCCACGAGAACTACGCGTTTGATCGAAATAAAGTTAATAGTAGCCCTAATCGAATAGCAATAATAATTTGTACTAAATCTAAATCTAATTTATAACATACTAGAAATTAAAGTAAAAGTTTATTAAATTTATGAGATGTATTGCTAAGATCTAGAATTCCCCTTGTCATCCGCTTTTAGGTTAACAATTAAATTGACAATTTGTTATCATGCGAGTTGGTCAAAATTCTAAATTTATTTAAAAGCCTCTCTCGATAACAATTAAATAGATTCCCCTCATGTGACATTCCTATCTCTCGATGAAAAATACGAACATGATAAATACATTAACGAACTAGAACATCTTTATGAACCATGCAAAGCATAGAGGTATATCTCTATCATCTATCGAACTTCACAATATTTATTACTATGTGCTAACGATCCTATTACCTCTCTCGATGATAATAAAATCCACAAACAATTCAATTAGTGGCCAATTAATTGAAAAGCAAACAAAACAGTAATAAATATCCACACATTCAAACAAATTAACGTCAATAATTAATGAATATTAAAAGTTTCAAAACAAGGGTTCATCTATATCTTTAGCAATATAAAAATCTAACCTAACATAGTATTGAAATTAAACACGTAAAAGTGGAATGACATCACTAGAAATTAACGAAACGTAATTGATTTTTTCGAGTTAGCCGTCCTTTTCCGTTTCTGTACGTGCGTGTAATCTCTTTTTGTGGCTTCAATTTATGTGTGAATTCATATAATCTATCCACCATCAGCCATGTGTATGTATATATATAATTAATCTTGCAAAATTCCTGTGCAATTTTTCATCTCTGATTACATGATTCCGCTACGATTTTTTTTTCCTGGCACCGTATATATATTCTGCTTCCTCTTTTTTTCAGCTTCGCCGTGTGTATATATATAAATTATATACATAAAACCTAATTCTTTTAACCCAATAAAAGTCCATTCAAATTATGGCCCAATCAATTAATGATTGCTTTCCAACTCCTCAACTTTTTCACTTAATATAAGTTAGTCCTTGTACATTAGATTTTTGCCATTTTTCATCATCAATTTCCTTTTCCATTCAAAGTGTTTTACTTATTAAACATAAAATATAACAATTTAGAATATATTTTATCAAAAGAACTATTAAATGTCATTATTTTTAGTCCCGAATAAGTGTAAAAATTACACTTATCAGTATGGCCACATACCTGAAGAAGGTAATGGAACTGATCTCTTGCTTCGACAAATTATGCAGACTCCCTATCAAGGTTGGCAAGCAGCAAATACTCAGAGTTGCTCAAATTTGTGCCTGTGGAGTACCTCCCCAAACCCTCCACAACTAAAATGGAGGAAGTGATGTGGGTCGAAAAAACCCCCATGAATGCGACCCATTATAGCGTATCTCCAGGATCACACCTTGCTAGAAAATAAGGAAGAGGCCCGTAAAGTCAGGCGCAAGGCTGCCCATTATGTGCTCAAGGACGGAGTTCTATACAAAAGAGGGTTTTCATCATCCCTCCTGAGATGAACATGGAGAGACGAAACGGATTACATGCTAAGACAAATCCATAAAGTGCTGAGGTAAGGCTACTATTGGCCAACCTTGAAGAGAGGTGCCCTTCAGTTTGTTAAAAAGTGTGACAAGTGCTAGCGTTTCACCTCCATCCAGATACAACCATCCCAGGAGCTAACAGTGGTGTCCAGCTCATAGCTCTTCACAAAATGAGGGGTCGATCTGATAGGCCCCATGCCAAAAGGAAAAGGAAGAGCAAATTACACGATCGTCGCCATTGACTACTTTACAAAGTGGGTCGAAGCTGAATCTTTGGCTAAAATCACTAAGGCTCATACTTCCAAGTTTCTATGGAAAAACGTCATATGACGGTTCAGAATTCTCCACTCAATAGGCTCCGAGATCTTTGTGACGAGCTGGGCATCAAAAAACATTTCTCCTCTCATCATCATCTCCAAGCAAATGGTCAAGTTGAAGCAGTCAACAAGACCATAAAGCACCTCTTAAAACAGAAGCTGGACGAATCCAATGGGGCGTAGGTAGACGAGCTCACCCATGTGATGTGGGCAATACGTACCACCGTCGAACGGTAGCTGGAGAGACCCATTTCTCCATGGCTTACGGAGTAGAGGCGATGAGCCCAGTTGAAATAGGCTTGCCATTGCCTCGAAACCTACAGTTTAACAAGATTTCTAACGAGGAAATAAGGCGTTGTGAACTCAACTTCCTTGACGAAAGAAGCGAGGTTTCACAGATCAAATTGGCCATCTATCCAAGAAAAATGATATGATACTACAATTGCAAAGTTAAACACAAACCATTCAGGAGGGGCGATATGGTACTCGGAAGGGTATATTTGTCGTCAAAAGAGCCCGGGGTCAGTACATTGGGCCCAAATTGAGAAGGCACCTATGGTATTGCAGGTGAGGTCAGACCTGGAACCTTTTTAATTGAAAATCTTGATGGGAAGATTCAACCCCACCCATGGAATGTGGAGTACCTTCGAATGTATTATCACTAAGACTCTCTTATGTATATGCACCGTTTATGATCAATGAAAATCTCCTTTGTAGCTAATTAATCACGACAAGTTCATAAATTGTTGCATAAAGTATGACAGCTCATATGTATCTCAATCAACGGTTAATGTATGGGGAACCTATATCTCTATCAACTTATTAATTATGACAAGTTCATAAATTATTGCTTAAGTATGACAAGCTCATATGCATCTCCATCAATGGTTAATGTATGACGAGCCCATATCTCCATCAACTTATTAATTATGACAAGTTCATAAATTATTAAGTATGGCAAGCTCATACGCATCTCCATCAACGATTAATGTATGGCGAAACCATATCTCCATCAACTTATTAATTATGACAAGTTCATAAATTATTGCTTAAGTATGACAAGCTCATACACATCTCCATCAACGGTTAATGTATAGCGAGTTCATATCTCCATCAACTTATTAATTATGACAAGTTTATAAATTATTGCTTAAGTATGACAAGCTCATACGCATCTCCACCAATGGTTAATGTATGGCGAGCCCATACCTCCATCAAATTGACTAACTATGATAAGCTCGTAAGTTACATTAAGATAAACTCATACATCCCGCACGCCTCTACAATGGTGAGTTGGTTATTAAGGAATGACGGTCTTATATAACAAATTGATGATTAAACTATAACGAGCCCGCAAAGCGTGTGTAACGAGTTCATAACTCATTGTTGCTCAAAAGTTAACTCATGGAGAGCCCATAGGGGACGTTAGGTTAAATAAGCGACGAGCCCATCGATTTATTAAAAGTTTGTTATGGCGAACCAATGATTGTACGTCATAAATTTATTGTGAAGTTAAACTGCAGAGCCCACTAAAATCAAACAACTCATAGCAAATAACGACAAGATTTTCTTATAAGTCAAATATTCAATTACAAAAGAAGGGAAACCAATAAACGAGTATAGCGATAAGGCCTATACTAAGAGGCAGCTTCGTTCCCCTTCATGGGTGTCGACCTCCTCCCCAGCTTTCTTCAATTGCTCGCCAAACATCGAGGCTTCAGTAGTAAACTCGGCAACGCGAGCCTTCAATCCTCCCTTCTCTTTATTGGCTGCCTCCAGAGTTGTTGAGGCAATCTTCTGATGGTTATCAAGATTTTCAACTCTTTTGGTTAAGGCATTCACCTCAACCTTACAAAGGTGAGCCTCCTCTTCAGCCCTTCATTCTCCATGGAGAGGGCCTCTATCTTGGAAAGGGCCTTGACATATTGCAACTTGGAAGCCTCCACAGCTTTGGTGGCAGTGGCAGCCTCAGCTTTGGCCTTAATAGAGGCAAGCTCGGCGTTCTAGACTGGGTTATAATAATCTTGGACGAGCCCCTAAATATGCCTTGCTTCCATTTGGACGTTGATCAGAAAATTCTAGGAACGGACTTGCATGGTGAGCCCTGCCTCTATTAGGTCAACTACGTCATAAGTCTCAGCATATGATGAGTACTTGTCAGTCCAATACTTGTGACTAAGCCTTGTAGCCCCTTGAACCTCAGCAGGGAACATCTCCATGACCATAGTAGTGATATCATCCGGTCTCCTACCTAAAAAGTTTGAACTTTATCCTCACTAAGGACACTTTATTCTGCGCTCTTCTTCTTCTTTCTCGGTAGGTTGCCCCATTCTTCAATGGACTCTTTCACCTCAACCACCTTTAAGGCAGAAATGGGCTAGGCAAGAATGGGACGATTCAATAATTCGTCCAAGGTGGATTGACGTTTAGGTAGAAGAGGGGGCCCGACGTTTTTGGAAAGGATGAGCTTCCTCTTTAAAGGCTTACCCTCAAAAGCTCTCCTTCTCCATTTTCCTTCTACTTTTCCCTTCTCTTTCTCCTTGTCCTATTCCTCCAGTTTTAATAAGGGAGGTAGAGGGTTTGTCCTAGAAAGGCGAGCCAACTCATCCTTCTAATTTTTGTAGGTAATGAGCTGCTACTAACGGGTTTCTTCTTTTGAGCCTCCCCAAAGCTTCGTAGCTGGAACAAGTTGGGCTTTACCCATTCCTCGTTGTCATGCTGACTTGCAATTGAAAGATAAGTTAGGAACGACCACAGCTATGAAAGATTGCAATGATGAAGCCGAGCCAATTATTACCTTTGGTAGCCATTAGTAAGTGGATGACGAATAGGGTACACTTGGCGATGACGTTTTTGAAATACCTCTTTTCGATAGGTAGCGCGTAAATCGCCCTTATCGCAGCCTGCTCAGATGGCTCGAGCCAGAACCGATCGACAGCAGCTACAAAAATGCCACATCAATTCAGTATTAGATAAAAAAAAGTGACAGCATATAAGAAATGATAAGTAGATGGGGCTTAACTCAATGTACTCATGGTACTGGGTCGGCACAGTTATCTCTGGGATCATATCCCCTTCAACGGTCTACAAGCGACCCTAAAACCAAGAAGACTTCCAGTTTTTTATGGAGGTAGGGGTCCCCCAGACGAAGGGGGAATGTGAGCCCTAGGGGTTCATGCAATACCACCCCTTACAATCGCTATCCCTACTGGAGACTCAAGGTTGAAAGAGGGCCTGAAAGACGTGTAGAGGCATATCCTCACCAAGTGTGACCTTCTTCCAGAGAAGAAAGACCCATGTCGTTGGCTCCATGCATTAGGTACTAACTGGGTGGGAGCCATGTTGTATTGTCTAAGGATAAACCTAAAGAACGGGTGCAGAGGCAAACTCAACCCCCTATCCAGAATCGCCTCACTCATAGCCACGCACCCTTCACTGGGAAAACAAACTCTCTCTTCCTAGGTCGGCATGAATATCTCTATATCATCAGGAATTCTACACATCTCCCTAAAATTCTCCAGTTCATTCTCCTTTATGTTGGTGGGCCCAAAGAGGCCCCCCACCTAATACTACAGTCGACAGGGTCCTCACGAGTCACCCTAGAACTATGGGAATCCCCATCGGTTCTATGATCCTTCCAGTAGGAATAATTGAAGGAATCCCAGTGCCCGTACAAATTAGAGCCATGTCCACTTCAGAAGGTCCCTTACTAACATTCTTCTTAGACGAAGAAGCCATTTAAAATCAACAGAAGTGATACAAACACCTCAGTATGGAAAAATACTTACACAAACTCTAAAAACTCAAATCACGGATGGTCTCGAAGTAAAAGAAAAGCAATCAATCGTCGGCAATTGCAAGGGCTGTGAGTTCAGACGAAAGGAAGTTTCAATACTTGGCTTCATGAAATCTCAAAAAGTGAAAAAAGACGAAATAGTGGGTTTTCAACTCCTTATATAGGCTCAATGAATAAACCCCCCGCCGTTGGATGTTCTCATGATTTGATCTAGACCCTTCATTTGTAACTTCATCACCCCTGTTAAAACCAAAAGACGCATACTCAAAATTTAAATCAAAGGCCCAGATGAGCCCGTTCCGTGCATGCGCTTGGAGTCCGCGTGCACCTGGGCGAAAGTGAAACATCATCATCATTGCCTATTAAATGCGCAGGTCGTTTGTTCGTTGGAAATCAACACTTACCAAATCGTTAAAACGCGCCGACCAAGGAACTCTAACTGCGAGTAAGGGTTCGGTAGTTCATCCAAAATGCCTCGTCTCTTATTAAGAGGTCATCTCCATGTGGCTCGTCCATATATAGGAAGACACCGTCTCCACACGGTTCGTCTACACAAAAGGAGGCCCTGCCTTTGTACAGTTAATCCACACGAGGAGGCCACGCCCCATATCTCAGGGGATTTACAGAGAACCGTCTTTATTGATGCAAACCCAATTATTTTACAGGATTTGAGCAGAAAATGGGGAAACCCCACATTGATTCCAGCAGACAAGTGAAGACGTTGCTCCCATCGCTTCTCAAACTTCAAAGTCCATGCAATATATAAATAATCATACTTGGACTTAGGGGACTAATGTTACTCATATAAATAATCGTAAACTAAACACACCACATGACGAACGAACAAAATTACATCGGCATAGGAGTGTGGGCAACCGACATGGCTTGTGCTGAGGTGCAATCCGTCTAAAGTTGTTTGCCCGATCCCCTTTTATAGAGGTCCCCAATACGAGCTCATACTTGAAGAGGCGGTTAATCAGCCACAGTGGACCTCATGAAGTGATTGACAAGACAATACATTGTAGGCGTCGCCTCTACATACCTACATCGTCAAACCTTTAGGCTAAAGGTGGGAATATGGGAATCTTAGCATTAAATGACCTGATTGATTGACGTCAATAAGAACTATTGGATCTAACATACCCACGTGTTTGGCCATCTAACGGACTTCGTTCCGTGTACATTGAGTATAAAAAACTACACTCAACACCATTGAAAGCTAATGCAAGTTTACACATTCAAAGTAAACCTTGATTCTCTCTGCTACACTCCACAGTCGACTCCCTTTCTATCAACCAAATAGTCACATTGCAACTTGTTACACACTTCGAATCATTCTCTTCATTAATTCATCAATGTAATCAATAATTTAACTTGAATATATCGCGATTGGGCTTACAAAGACGTGAATTTCTAATTTTCTGTTGACTACGTCATTGACCCATTTTTTGGGGTCAACATGAATGATTTGGCTAAGTTGTAATTTTTTTTAACTATATTAACTTGTCACGTGAGATTTTCGTTTGACACGTCAACAATGAGGGATGATAAATGAAGTGTAAACGAATAAAGTTTAGTGAATATTGTCAAGTATTTTAAAATTTAGTGAACAAATCATGATTATAATATAAAATTGGGTGATTCACCCTTTTTATTTTATTAATATATGTATCGGTACAAAAATAAATAAAATATTTGTCCCTTGCCTCCGCCCCTGCCTACAAGCTTAAAACCCTAATCCTAATTCTCCCGCTCGCTTGCACCCAACAATGAAGAAGCAGAAGATTACAGCCTCTTCCTCCACGCCTACGCCAACCATTGACCTGAAATCTGTAATCCGATCCCACAGCCAATTCTTCGACCACTTAGTTGAATTGATTCCAGCAAAATTTTACCTCTCAAACGATGATGCAGATTCCAAGCCCTGGTACCAGGGCCTCTCAAAAGCGGCCAAAGCCTCTCTGAAACAACAGTCCAGGATAAACCTTAAAATCGCCCGCCGTAACCGCCTTGACCCTGAGAGCAAGTCGTCCTCCTCCACTCTCCACCTACTGCAACAAAAGATTAGGTCTGACCCAGATGAACTGGATCGGAAGGGTAGTTTTGGTGATTTGGAAGAGGATGGTGATGCAAGGGAGACTCGGGATAAGTCTATTGATTTGGAGGAGGGAGTTGAGAATGTTAATAGGAATGAGTCTGTTACCTACGAAGAGTTGCGGCAGAAATTGCGGAGAAAGATTGAGTTGTTGCGTGGCAATCGAGGAGAGGGTGGAGGAAAAAAGGTTGATGATAAGGTGAAGAATGATGGAAAGAAGAGGAAGAGAGCTGAGAATGATGGGGAAGAGAGCGGCAAGTCCGGGAATGTGAATGAGGGGGAAGATGAAGAGGAGATTATTGAATATGGGAAAGTGAAATTAAGGGGCGAAGAGGAGGGAATGAATAAAAAGAAGAAGAAGAAGAAAATGTCGAAGGTGAAGGAGTTGGAAAGAGCGAAGAGGTTGCAGGAGGTGAAGAGGGAGAACATGGGTGTGGCTGAGAGGGAGTCGTGGAGGGCGGCAACCAGCCGAGCAATGGGGGTGAAGGTGCATGATGATGCACGAATTATCAAGGAGAGCATAAAGAAGGAGAAGAGGAAGAAGGAGAAGAATGCAGAGAAGTGGAAGGACAGGGTGGAGTCGCAAGAGAAGATGAAGAAGGAGAGACAACAAAAGAGGAAAGATAATATCATGGGGAGGATTAAGGAGAAGAAGGCTAGGAAGATTGCCAAGCGCGAGAAGAAGTTGATGAGGCCTGGGTTTGAGGGACGAAAGGAGGGCTACATTACTACTCAAGATTGAAGGTTTAAGAAAGAAGTTAACTTTTCTCGTATTTATTTAAATTAATGAATTATTTCTACAGATGTCCTCTTATAAGCAAGGAAACCTTGTGCCATGCAAGAATTTTGTGGTTCTGAGCATCTAGAAGTTAAACTCAATGTCATGTTGTACTCTGCTGGTTAAATGATTTGACTTTTTTTTTATCATTTCAATTGGTTCATTCTACAAAGTTGCAGCTGTGTATCTTAGTAAAATTTAATTGGAATTTTGAGTAATAGGTGTTGGGGTGTTTTATTTGCCTGGATCCGAGAGTCATTTCTCAATGTTTTTGAGTTCAACTTGACTGGATGGAGAAATTTAGCTATTTTCTGTATTTGTCAGACTTCTGGATAAGTGTTTCCTTTCTCTTACTTTTTGGAAAGCCTAGCCAAAATTCCATGGCAAATAGCTTTTGATATTCTTTTAATGACAATAAAGTTGCTGAAATGGTTCTCTATTTTTAGCTTATATTCAACCTTAGTGAATATACCGTTTTAGATGCCTATACGCTCTAAATTTCTTACAAGGTAGTGTCTGCTCTCTGTCACACCATTGGTAAACATGTTTAGATCAGCACATGACCAGAAGTGGGAGTTTGGACATCTTGTTTAGATTTCGACACAAATGCTGCTTAATTTTTAGGTTCCACTAATCATTCAGTTTAATGTAGTTATGTTATAAGGCTGTTATTTTTACATGCACGACATTTTTGATAAAGGAACAGGGTATTTACCACTGTCTGGATGGTGATGATGTTTATCAACTAAAAGTTGGATTAGTTCGCTGATACTTTGCCATCTATTCAAGGTGTAATTTAATAAGAACTATTCACTCGTTCTCATCTGTCCTCCATGTTGGCCTTGGTCTACAAACTTTTATTCTTTTGTATCTGGCAACCACCATCTCATTGTCAAATACATCTGGCATCTCTTAGATCTTAATAAAAATGCATATATGCCATTCGAGCATGTTATGTTCTTTCGGAAGCCTATTTGCCTGTCAATGCCTCTAGCTCTTTTAGAACAAGTCCACCACCTTCTAGAAGACCAAAAATAAGTTCAGGAAACAGATGACGCAAGTGTAATACACGAGATTACTGGGTCACTGCTCGCCCAACATTCTTTTGCTTATAATCCGTTCAGCTTTATGCTCGTGTCCGGTCTTGTTATTGGCTATGTTTATAGTATGAGAATGGGTGCTGGGGGGGGGGGGGGGGGGGGTTGGGAATCTTGTTTCTTTCTTGCATTTGAAGTTGGAGGAAGGGGATGAAGGTAGGGGGAAGGTGAATGAGGTAACGAAAGTCCCTGTAATATAAGGAAATGAAAAGAGGAGTGCAATAGCAGAGGATGACCATGAGTTTCCTTCTCTGTCCATCTTCTAAATTTTATCTCAGTAAGGTGGATCAATGTTTTTGACTTGAGAAAAAATATTAAAAAATCGTCAAAACAGGTGACTAAATTTATAATTTGGAGGGGGAAATACCATTAAAAGTGAAGAATTTGGATGCCTCTCCACTTTCTTTGCATTCCTCTTTTCTTCTAGTGAAGAAATAAAATCCCTCCCTTCCTTCCATTGTTCGTCTTTTCTGACTTTCATTCATATTTTTGTATCTGGAACATAACCAAAAGCCAATGCCTCAATGATGGCTAATGGCTTCTGGAATTGAGTGACTTGAAAAATAATAGTAATAATAATAATAATAATAATAATATCCGAGCATTTACTTATAGTTCATAATAAAAAACGCCATTTTGATTTTTTGCATAGGATTGACATTACATATTGTTTTTGTATGGATTTTAGATTTTACTGGTAATAGTTTACCAATGATTTATTTCATAGCTGTTATTACTGTATGCTTCAATTCATTTTTTTTTTCTGGGGCAGCTCACATTGCAGTCTTCTTTGCTGTGTTATGTTTTTTTTCTTTCCAGGGGTTCTCTTGATTGTGCATTTACTTGCTGCTTGTATACTGTGCAATTTTCTGCTTAATTTTTTAAAAAACCTAAGATGATCACCGAACATAAGGTAAGATATGTAAGTGTCATTAACAGTATTTGGAATATTTGCCTAGTTTATCCAATCAACATGGTGGCGCTCATACAGCATCCAGCTGTATTTCACATTTCATAAAAAATTCGGCCTTATTTCCATTTTTTCTGTTCTTAGTTTTTTGTTTTTCTTCTTTCATTGGGGCTAGAGAGACACTACAATTTTATCATTCCTTGTTTTGTATTCTGATTTCTGAAGGACGGGGAGATGTTAAAATGCAACTGATACAGCAATGGCATTACATAAAAATCAGGCCTGCCTACAATATAAAGCAAAAGTAAGAGAGACGCATTGATACATTGGAAATACAAAACACTAACTTAAAAGATGCAAGGGAATGGACATCAACACAAATTCAGTAAAGCAATTTCCTAGTCTAAAATACAAAGGTGGTCAGGAGGAGCAATGTCTCCTATGATTAACTCTTTTCAGAATGCAAAGCCGCAAACGTTGGCTTAGAGCTTCCAGCTTTTCAAACTTCTCACGCTTGGACTTCTTTGTGTCCGTGGATGCTTTCTTCTTCTTTTCGTCCTTAGGAGAGCTTAAGGCGCTTTGTTGAGTATTTCGAAGAGGTGTCGCAAGCACCTTTATAGTTGTCTGGAAATAAAATCATGCATACATGTTGCATATCAGGAAACGATAACTAACAGTATTGAAATGAAATAAAATGAGCGAAAATCTAATTTAGTTAAACTAAATTTCTACTTTCTCAAGTTATCATAGTGCTTAATGGTACAAACTCAATTGTCAATATTTTAATCCAATTTCTTATACCAGTGGACAACATATTTCTCTGCCCATCCATTAATTACTGTGAGAAAAAGGAGAATAGCTACGGACTTTTTCAAGAAATAGCAAATAGATCTTTGCCGAAAAGGCAAAAGATTGCTAATCAGCAGATATACCGATGCATACTTTCCAACAGTGTCTGTGCATGTGTGCGATAGAGAGACGGGTGAGATAGAAAACCTGATCACAGTCGGTAGCTCTAGTGCAATTCACGGAAGGTTCATCATCGCTTCCCAGAGATGAGCATCTTCCCCAACTCTCTCTATTTGAACTTGTATACGAGCAACACTCTTCATTTTGGGTACTTGGCTTGTCCTGAGAAATCAAAATTGGCAAGCCTCAAATTCAAAACTCTAGCTAAGTTCAAGTACCAGATATCCCAATTGGATCGTACAGTAAATTTAAATACCTGTACAAGTGATGGGATATTGCCACAGTGTGTATTGTCTTCGGTAACCAAGGAATCCTGGAATAATCAATTAACGTAGAAAACAAAAGGTATGAAAAATATTTCTCCTCTTTTTTCTCACTTGCAACTAAGAGCTTGTTTGGTAGAGATTTTGTGGAGAAAGAATTGATTTTGAATAGTGATATGATGGGAAATGTGTGGTTGACAAAGAAGAAAAAGTTATTGATGTGATGGAAAATATTATTTTATTGAAGAATGTGTGGTTAAAAATGAGAATTGATTTACTGTAGAAAATCAGAATCTGTACCAAACAAGCCCTAAATAAAGTCAGTTATCTTTTGGACAAAGCATTAAGAGTATGTTTTCTAAGCCTAAAAAAAGTAGTAGTACTTGAAAGTAACTTTGTGTTTGAACCAAATTATTTTGGAAGAATGTATTCTGGAATAGTAAATTGATGGAGAATGTGTTGTTGAAAAAGAAGGAAAAGTTATTGATGTGATGGAAAATATTATTTTACTAAAGAATGTGTGGTTGAAAATGAGTAGAAGAAAGGGAAAAACAAACATATCAAACACAACATTATAGCAACGAATTATAATAGAAACTTAGGGTGTGTTTGAACCACATTATTTTGGAAGAATGTATTCTGAAATAGTAGATTGATGGAGAATGTGTGGTTGAAAAGAAAGAAAAATTATTGATGTGATGGAAAATATTATTTTACTAAAGAATGTGTGGTTGAAAATGAGTAGAAGAATGAAAATGAAAATTTTAATGTCTATCAAATAGGTGCTTAAGCATATATTCAAGCCTTTACTTTCCCAAAAAAGTATTTTACATTTTTTAAGGCTTAGCTAAACATTCTCTAAGGAATGCATTTAAAATGAAATGCAAACTTTTGGAGTAAGAAAGGTGAGCTGAATAAAACGAATGACAGGTTTGTATATTTACAGTAGCAACTGGTGCAATGTCAGAAAGGAGGTCCCCCGCAGACTTCATCGTTGCAATGCTCGGTGGTACAGAAGATGAGCTTGCTGCATCAGTACTGACATTCTGAAGACCAGCTATGATCTGGTATATAAGATTCTGTAAACAAAACCACTTACGTATCAGCTTATACAAAAGAAACAAGTTCAAAAGGTCAATAAATCAAGTGCAAAAGGCAGGTCAAGTGTCAAGTCATACAGGTAACAAATTAATTTTAAAAATAGGTAGCAAGAATGATTATGCTATCAAAAAAAAAATGTCGTCATTAAAGACACATCTCAGGCCTTGCCAAGTACAGAATAATGTCTGAAAACTTTGTTCCCCAAGCCAGTTATAGGAAGTACTTGGATTGTTAGCATTACCAATTTTCAACAGTATAGTAATCAGTTCTACATGTCCATTAGAGTCGCTGCTTATTAGCCATGACAGAGTACAGGGCAAGAAACCTTAGTTAATATGTGCAAATAGGTCCAAACCAAATCTACAGTGCAAACGTTCATGCTCAATCCATTGCTTTTGGGATCATTCAGAGAAGATAACAGGAAATCCAAAAGTCAATCATGCAAGCAGTGCACAAAACATATATTTACACATTTTCTAGGCTTTTCAATTGCCGTAATCATTGGAAGATTATAAGACACTTCGTGGCTGTACTGCTGATTTCACTATGAACTGTGACACAACAGCCAAAACATAACACGCTTAAATAATCCTGTGGCATTGTAATACAGCTATTACAGAATGGACATCAATAATGTGAGATCAAACATGGAAGATAAAATCCATAGCAGCTTAAACTTCAAGCTTCTGAACACTTTGTATTTTACCAAAGTTATATAAAAACAATTCAAACTTTGTGGTAAGAGATTAAAAGGAAAAAGAAAAAAATCAATGCTCCATTTGCTGAACAAACTCATACAAAATGTTAATAAAGATTGGTCTATACTTTGTGAAATAGAAAAACTGTGCATAGATAATGAAGTGCAGCACAAATTACCTCATTCCTGCGAGCACTGACCTTCAGGTCTTCCAAATCAAAATATTTCTCAACCATAGTAGGATATGCAGATGGAGGTCTAGGAGGGTGAAGGACATTATGCAGGAAAATTGATACAGAATCATAATAAAAATGAGGCCGAGAAGTATTGTGATCACCATCAAACTTGATAATATTTTTATCACCCTGCATAGCATCAATAACTTATTACTTCACAAATCATTTAGTTGTGACCCAAGATCTGTGAATGTTTCCATACCGCATATGACTTAAAGATGGTTTCGGAGTGGCGAAGATTAATAAACTTGTCATCTTTAGCATGTCCAAATACAGCTGGAATATATGTCTTAGGCGCAACCTATTAGTTCCATAAAAAATTAAAGCGGCATTAGTACCAAAATGCTAGTTTAGAGCTTCATAACTTGAGCAAGAGAAAAATGATAGAAGAGGTTACAATTTCCAGGCTAAATCTACGATTGCATGAATATGGCTTTATTTAGTTCTCCTGGCAATAATTTCCATGAAGTCGGAAAGTGCGCATCAAGGGACATTCAACATCTCGAGAATCTAATGGATGAACACAGACCTGTAAGCAGTCGAGGTGATTGATATCAAATTTTGCCTTCTTCCGGATTGCTCGTCGCATGTACTGAACAGCCACTTTAACCTGAACATGAGAGGAGATAAAGAAATTTTATCACTTGATTACATAACAAATATCCATGATTATCAGCAAGCAACTACCGAAAAAAAAGTGTTTGCCCCTTATTGAAATATACATGGGAACTTTCCAAAAGAAATAAAGAATATAGACTTGAATGTGCAGCATTAATTTATTTGGCACCTTGGACAACCATAGATAATGAAATTTTCATTTGCTACCATTTTCTTCCTTCCAATCATCCAGAAAAGATTAAAAAAATGATAAGCTAAATTACACCTGAACAGCAGCCATTAGGTTTTTGCCTAATTTATGATACTACCTGTTTTGGTATCATGATACAGTTTTGTTGTAAAATGAAAGGAAACCAGAAGTAACATTGAGGGGCTGCAGTAGGATGCATCTTAAACGGAAAAGAGAGTGTAGAGATATTGATGACAGGTGTAATGGCAGGTATTAATTCATAAGATAACAGAAAAACAAAGAAAAGAAACATTGCCGAGCAGAAGGACGCATCCCTATGTGCACACACTAATTATACAGAAAAAATAACAATATAAGATGAATCATACTGTAAACTTTGGAAGCCGAATCTTGTACACATCTGCAAGTTCCATCATGAGATCGAACAAATTAGAGAAGGCACTGTCCAAAACCATTCCAGCTATGGAAGGGTCTTCGGCTCCATAAAGAAGGCTGCATTAGTTGAACGGTATAATTCATTACATACAATATTTGGGACAAAGGACCTGCCAGAAAATGATACAAATATAGCATTTGCATCTACATCTGGATTCTGAGCACAATTGGATGCTCTATGAATAACAAATAACAATTGCACCAAGAACTTGTATGTGAGTTGTGTCCCTTCAGATGCATTGTTAACAAAATAACTTACCAGCAAAAAGTAACAAAAACAAAAATCTCCAAGAACCATGCAATTATATTCTATTTTAGACGTTCCATTATCAGACACTATAAAAAAAAAATTCAAAAAAGATAAAGAGCAGTAAAAAAAAAATGAAAATAGTAGAAAAATTGTGGTGGTGTTGTGCAACTTTGACAATTCAACAGTGCTAACCAAAAAAAAGATCGCATACCTGGTTACAGCACCCATTGACCTCCCCCAAAGACCTATACGGGAAATTTTTTCATTGCTTCTCAAATATGAGACGACAACCTTGAGATCATTTTTCTGAAATTCAAGCAAGAAATTGTTGCATTCTTCTTGGACATCACACCTCAGTAAAATGAACAGAAAGAATAGTGAGGAGTATATACCTCGTGCCAACCAAGGCTGACATAATCACCATCAGATAAGCCTGAACCTGAAAAATCAAGAGTGAATACTGTAATATTTGAAGGGAGAAGAACTACAGCAACCTCATTTGCATCTGCCCGACATCCACTGCAGAAACAGCAAGAGCAAAACAATTAGTGAACTACAGAAAACTATAGTTATTCAACCCAGAAATTGTAAAGTTTATTGAACTCCTCGGCTTCCCCTCCTTTTCTGACTATACAAGCATTCATTGCCAAAAAAATCCTAGTTTAAAATCCTCTCCCCTTATGAAGAGTTTAATTACAAATAGCATAAATGAACGGTCATCAAAGTTTATTTATTGTCACAACCACTGCATCCAATAAGATGCCACTCAAGGTGAGACTGAAGAAATACATGTGTAGGACTGTACTGTGCGCAGCAATTACATGTGATGCACTAAATTTCTTCACCAGCGATGGTATACCTGTTTCCATGGCAGTATACAACACAAGGAAGAGGGCTGTCGTCCGGGAATTGAGAAGGAACATAATGACTACACCTCAAAGTATGGCCCCTTTCATTTATTAGCTGCAAAATTTGCAATATATACTTTCAGACTTAAAATATAATCAGAACTGCAAAGAGAATATGCAGGATGTTAATTCATATAAAAAGTTTTGTAGAGGATGACCATACTTGCCTCCAGATCTTCTCTTTTGTACTTTCTTCCTGCAAGAGTAAAATTCTTTTCCCACAGATACAGATCTGGGTTATATTCTGCCCTGTTACCAAACAGAGATCAAAAATTTTACAAATGGAATAACGATGATAGCAAAATGCTCAGTGGAGCAGAAAGATGTTGCAAATTTAATATTATGAGGAAATGAAAAATGTGACAGAATAAAGGTATCATATAAAGAGGACAAAACAAACATAAAGGGTTAGATAGGATGTAAAAGTTATGTGTAAAGGGGTCATCCAAAGTGAGATGTTTCATAGTGCAGGAGAAAATATGAATGTTACTGAGGTTATGAAAGAAAATAAGTCATTATGGCCAAAATATAGAGAAATTTGATATGGTAGTACAGGCACAAACATGTAGCTGAATTAGAAACTAGGTAACCTAAAATTAATGGGTCAAGATATATCAAACAATTCGGAATGTTGTAATAGAGGAATGTGCGTCCACTATAACCACAATCTAAAAATATTGCACACTAAGATCACAGGCACTGATCAAAAAAAAAAATATTTTTATAAGTGTATATTACATTTGCTTCCATGTGATACAAAATAATAAGCTGAAGCTGTAGTTGCCAAAGACAGACAGAAGCAAGCACAGCTATATAACTAGATATTTACACACCGTTTTCCAAAACAATATTGATTTTAGATTTTCCTTTCTAAAACTGATAGACATTGGAAAGACTTCCAAAAAACAAAAAACGTAAAGAAGCTTTGTAATTGCACCATAAGAAACTTCTAATTATTTGAGAAGATACATATCCAAGAGATTTTGAAGTCGAAAAATCAATCCATCAAGGTAATGGGTTCAAGACTTCAAATAGCAAATTCATAAGGGGAAAAGGATGAATTTGTAAACATACTTAAAACCTAGGCCAATTAGGCATACAATATCTAAAATATGAGACTCAGGAGTGTCGCCAAATCGTACGATTCACATTAAGTGAACTTCTTCAGACTTCTAAAGAAAATTATGGATACCCATGAAGTGAAATTTAACACACAATTTTACTACACCGCGAACTCAATAAACTTTTCCTGTGCCGATATTTGTACTCTGGTCTTCTACATGCAGCTCTACATATCAACATGGTTGCTACTGGATGTAATCAAATTCTTTTAACTTAAGGTGTTAGAGAGGCCATTTATGTTATTTAATATTTCCTTCAACACGCACTTGCAGGCAGGGCTCACTTTCTCCATCAAACTCAGACACGTGCACAAATTCATTTATAGCAGCAAGACTTGAACCCAGGAATGTCTATTCAATCAAGTGGCATTCTTCTTTTTCTTAACTTAAGTAGAGGGAAGAGGGCTTTCTAAGCTAAGAAGGTTTGGAACCTATGAACAGAACAACTCAACAAAGATGATGAAATGAAGAAGAATAAACGGGAGGTGTCAGAGGAAGAGACTTGGGGTTCTTTCTCGTTTCAAAAGGAATTTCCACAACATAATTAATAAACCCGGTGTGACCTATGCAAGTGATTTGGTGCTAATATGACACTCATTTAAAATGTGATTTTGTTTAGTTCTGCAAGACTTAAAGTCAAGACGACTCAGATTATCTATTAATAGAACAGAGTAAAACTCAAACAGTACTATTGAAAACAATTTAAAAACAAGAATTGAGAACAAGTGTCATAGATAAATGTACCTTGGCGGGCGAATGACAAAATTAATAAACTGGTCAATCATTTTAGCTGGAAACTGAAGAAGCCTCTCCTCGAGAGATGCAATTCAATTCCCAGCCACTGTGGAAATGGAAAATCTGCTGCGGTATCTTTGTTTGCAGCAGTATCAGGGAAAGAATTCCAAATGGGATTTACGATAATTTGCTTAAATCCGTCAAAGGAACTTAAATTGTTGTCCCATCATTGTGGCCATATCCTAGAATCCAAGATTTCAATGTGTAGAAGAACTCACAAGGATAACAGTAACAACACCAGCTCCAAGATTAATTTTCAATTGGAAGGAAAAATCTTGGGGTGAATTTCCTATTGTGAAACAGATCGCTGATAGCTTAAAATTCTCTGCTTCGAGTTTTCTATTCCTTTTCCTCTATAGTATGAATCTTCTACAACTTGAGCTCCATCTTATCTGAATCACAAACGCAATGATAAATTATTAACTGGTTGCTACTAAAAAAACATATTACCCATTATAGAAATATATTTTGATAGATCTCAGAAGTTATTAACCTCAAAAGTAGAATGTTAACATTTGAATTCTAACAAATTCGAAAGGAAACAAAGAAACGGTTCGATCTAATAAAGAAGAGCCTGAAGCCACAACAAAATTAAACTGAAACTTCCTCAAAAACATGTTAGATCCTTCTCAAATATACCTGACTCAAAAATAACCCCCAAAAACCCCTTTCAAAATTATTGAAAAGCCTAACGGGGTAGTTTTGAAAAAATTAACAAAATTGCTTGTCCAGGTTATGAAGAAATTGCAATTCGAAAGAATTAAAACAAAAACGAGTGGTTTTAGGGAAATCTACTGTTTGAGGAAAAGAAACGGAGAATTTACCTGGCAAAAGGTAGGCGTAGTTGCTGAGTTGTGAGCTGCAGCAGGTGACTCTGCTACCATTGCTGTCGTTTCGTTTGGTTCCAAAAGTAATAATGTTGCAGACAGAGGACCACAATTTCCAATAAATGAATACCTTCATCCCCAATTTAGCTGTTTTCATATTTGGTTTTGCCTCTCACATTTGGTTAATTGGATTTTTGCCCCTTGCGTTTATTTTAGTTGTTTGATAAGGATTTTTTTCAGATTTTAAGCTACAATGTTACCGTTAAAGACCACTGGTGGGTCCCCCTCCTCTCCTAAGCAGTCAAAAATGGTTGCCCATTTGCTATGTAACGGTTGAATATTTGATTTTAATCGGGTGAATAATTTTCACCAGACACAACCTAAGATTAAAATCGGATTAAAATTGAAAAATTAAATGTTATTGTTGACTTTTATTAGACGAGAGGAACCCAATAACTACTATATTTTCAATTTTTATTCGATTTTGAATTGTACCAAATAAGCTCTTAATGTTTTATCAAACTTATCTTCAAACTTACATTTTGAGAGTAGGTGTTTAATATGAAATATTATTTTGATGTGAAATGGATTAAACCGATCAAATTGACCTTTACCTAGTTAAAATGTACCTCCTCAATTCAAACAAAAATTGACACTTGTTCGGCCAAGTTGACCTCGTGCCAAATTTTAGATTATATTATTCGATTTATCCTTTTTTTCTCAAAAGTAAAATTATCGCTGCTTTTGCTGTCAATGAAATTTCCAACAAGCAAGAAAAATGCAATCTTGTCAAGTTCTTCCTTTCAAAGATGGAGATAATTTGGCTTGGGTTCACAATCTATAGAGAAGAGTGTTGGTTTTAAAATTTAAAAGGGTATTTTTGCCAAAGAAAAAAAAGATAAGGGGCGAAATTATAATTTATCTTAAATTTCAATGTGAACTCAAGGATGCAATTAACTTATGGGAATTACAATTTCGCCTCGAACCTTCAAATTACTGTTTTTTCAACCCATTAAATTTGAATTCAATCCCTGTTAATCTAACATGATAGGAAGACAAAAAAAAAAAAAAAAAAAAAAAAAAAAAAAANTCATTTTCTACGCACATTTTTTATAAAATAATATTATACGTAAATCAAAAACTTTTTTTTATTTGTTAACAATATCCTCTAAAAACTTATTATTCCAAAACTCATTTTTCTCCATATTTTCATTGAAATAGAGCCCAAACAAGGTGTACAAGTTCCTCATCGGTCAACAAATAATTCGTGTATAATAAAATGAAATTATAAACTCCAAGCAGGGTAACAGAACCAAAATTCAAGTATACGGGCCAGTATACATTTTAAGAATAATGTTATTTATTACTATGATAATGGAACATCGATGATATGATAATTTAAATGAAATAATGGGATTGAACAGTTTAATTTTTATGAGCGGGAGAGGGTGAGGGGAGAGAGAGAAATGTGAAGGATAATTGGATTGTCACATTATCGATTTTTCATCATCATATGATAAATAACATTACTCATTTTTAAAAGAATTCCAATCATAAATAGAGGAAATTATAATTTTAATATTAAAAATACGGTTAGTTTATAAGAACATCATGTGCCTTATCTTCAATATGACTAAAAGACAAAAAAATAAAAAATAAAATAAGAAAAAGTACCATGAAAGAAATTGGAAGGATGGAAAAACATTATGGTAATGCTACATGTACAAAATTCATTACAAAATGGTTGACAAAATAGCCACATGGCGTCCCCCTATTGGAGGGGCGTCTGTGGACAGACGCCCCTCCAATAGGGGGGCGCCTGGCTATTTTGTCAACTATTTTGTACAATATTTTGTACAAGTAGCATTATCTAAAACATTATTCTAATTGGTAATACCAAGAGCAATGAGTTTAATTAAAAGCAATGATGGGATTCCACAACTTTCACGATAGATTGAGTGCACAAAATTCTATTATCAGAAGAAAAAAAATAATGACTATGGCCTATGGGATCAAGAAAATAGAATATACACGCTCGTCACATAGAATCCTAGAGAAATGAGTGAAACAAAAATAAGACATTATTTTGCTTGCTTTTAGTTGATTGTGACATATTGAGTGGAGTAAAAATTTAGAATTAAGCTATTTGACCCTTTTGGGTTACCCTTTGGATTACTCGACCTCACCGCCCCTCTCACAATGTGGGAGGCCCGAGGTGAATAAAATAATCACCGAGCCCCCCATTGTGAGGGGGAAGCGTGAGGCCGAGTAAAGTTACATGTAACCCAAAAGATACATGTAGCATTACCCAAAAATTTATTCCAACACGGAATATTAAACAAAATGTCTCATTTGAAATTGTGTTTCAATAAGAGCGTGTTTGATTGACATAAAAAATATATCCTAAAAAATAAAATATTGTTCTTGTTTTGAGGAAAACAAAAACTTACTCTCCCAAAGAAAACGTTTTCCTTAAAAATAAGGAAAATTAGGCATATTTTAAGTTGGAAAATATTTTCCACGGAAAACAATAGCAATCAAACACTTCAAAGTAGAAATTTATGTGAAAAACTAACATTTTTCATGAAAAATAAATGCAATCAAACACACTCCTATAATTTATTACTTGAACATAGTCCGTTGAACATTGACATCTATAGGAGTCCAACGTTAGTATTACTAGTAGAACTAAATTGATGAATTGTGCACTAAAATTGTCATATTGAATTTGAATGCCATTGAAATTTTAGCATAAGTTGAATGACTAAAAGTGTAATTAGGCCACCTATACACATTGAAATTTTCATTATCATTCTTCTACTCATTTTCAACCACACATTCTTCAATAAAATAATATTTTCCATAACATCAATAACTTTTCCTTTTTTTTTTCAACCACACATTCTCCTTCAATCTACTATTCCAAAATATATTTTTTCAAATAATGTGGCTCAAACACTCGTATAAAAGTTGTATAGTTATTCATCAAATCTGTGAGCTGTAATAAACGTTGGGTAATTAATTAGGCTCATCTCATTTTCTTGGGTAAGTTAACTTATGGGAAAATTTCATAATAAAGAGATTTAAGTTTCACCTATTTCAAAACTAAGAACAAATGTTTCAAATTTCAAAAATCAAATACAAATTAAAATTTATTTAAGATTTAATTAATTAATTATATAATTTAATAATCAATATATTAAGGTCACAAATTTATACAATTTTATCTCAAATTAACGATTTAATTAGTCACATATTATTTTTCGATTACAAATTAATAATTTTATATTTCACAATTTATTTTACTTTTACAATTCAAAAATCTTATAGGTCACAATTTGTTCATCGGTCACAAATCAAAAATTTATACGTCATAATTTATTTATCGATCACAAATCACAAATATTATAATTCACAACTTATCAGTGAGTCATAAATTTTCAATCAGAAATTTTATGTCACATTTTATCTTAAGATCACAATTCAAAAATTTTATAGCTCACAATTTATTCGTCGATCATAAATCAATAATTTATACGTCATGATTTATTTATCGATCACAAATAACAAACATTATAAGTCACAACTTATCATACAGTCACAAATTTTCAAATTATTGATCACAAATTAACAAATTTTTAAGTCACACATTATTTATTGGTCACAATTTATCTTTTTCATTACTCAGATATTGTTTATTGGTCACAAATTAACCAATTTAATGGTCACAATCTAATCGACTAAATAATTTGTGACCACCACCTCTTGACAGCAACACCATCACAAACAAATCAACACATCGCAGAAAAATACCACCACATCGTTTCGCCAAATCCACCATCGCCTCGACAGACCCATCGCCACCAACATCCCACCATTACCTCCGACCACCACCACCACCAACTTACCAACACCACAGGTCCATAGCCAACATTATCAATCACCACCACCAAAAAATAAAATCTAAAATTATTAGTCACACATCACCGTACTCAATCACCACACATCACAACCACTGCAGCTCCATACCCAACCACTGGTCACCACCATCGCACCCAATGACCCAACCACAGCACACAACACCCCGACCACACCCAACCACCGAACACAACATGATCGAACCCAACCACCGCACACCACTTCCGCATATCACCATCGCACCCAACCACTGCACACAACACCACCGAACCCAACCACCACTACACATCCCCACCGCAAATCGCACCGCATCGCATCGAACACCATCACCGCAAAACCAACACACTATCACCACCACCACACCACAGAATCACCACCACTACTATTACCACCACATCGCTACCAGCAATTGCAAAACACATAACTATAATCTTGGTCTTATTCTTTTTCTGCTTCAGCTTCAACCAGATTAATTTTGAAGCTGTAGTGTCGATTCGAGATATGTGAATTACTAACGGATAGCAAATAGCACCGCTGCGGTGATCGAAGGTCGGCGGGGTCTTCAAGGAAACACTTAGGAAGAGCGCCACCTTCACACGTAGCGCCACTACAAGGCGCTGACCAACCTACCGGAATAGAGAGGGGGTAGGTATGGAGAGGGATAAAGATATAGGGCGTGTTCGGTAGAGATTAAAATCGGATTAAAATTGAAAAATTAGTCGTTATTGTTGACTTTTATTAGACGAGTAGGACCTAATAACGGACATATTTTCAATTTTAATTGGATTTTAATCTGTACCGAACAAGGCAATAACATGGAAGGAAAATGTAGAATCGAGAGAGATTTAGGGTTTGCTAGGAGTTGGAATCGGGGTTTCTTTTGTTTTAATTTTATCTTTTTAAAAATTAAATTATTAAAATTTTAATTATCTAATTTTTGAAATAAAAATTTGTAAATCTGAATTTTGAAATTGGAAGTTTAAAATTCTGGCATGCTGTAATTTCCACTTAACTTATTTCGGCTACACTACAATTTATTTCGTGTTGGATCCATGTATAAATATTTTAATTTTTGAGTATATTGTTCTGAATTCGCATCTAACTAAAAGCATATTAAGCCCATGTTTGAGCATCATTACTCTCAAAATTCATTTTTTCAATACTTATTTCTAACTACATTTTCTTTCATAAAATAATTTTACACGCAAACCCAAAACTTTTCTTAATTTTTCTACAAAAAATTCTCCAATTTTTTACTGTTCCAAAATGTACTTTCTTAGTAAAATGGAGCCCAGCTCCTGTTTGAAAAGCATTAATGAGAAAATGAGTTTTAGAACAATAATTTTTTGAAGAATGTGAGATTAAAAAGTAGGAATTTTTTTTTGAATTTACATAGAAAATATTTTATTGTCAAAACGTATGGTTAACAATAAGTTTGACAAAAAAAGAATTTTTTTTAATAATTGTCAAGCAAGGGCCAAGAGATTTAACTCAAATTAAGGGCACGTTTGGCCGAGGTTGTAAAAAGCCAAAACTACTTTCAAACCATTTTTTATCCACACATTTCATTATGCTCACCAATATTTCACACGTATCTACCCTCATTCTATCGTTTATAATTTAAACCGATTATAAACAACTATCAAACATGCTTGGTTTTAAGCTTATTTAAATAATTTTCTAAAAATATTTTGTTTAGCAAAAAGAGTTTTTTGAGGAAGTTAACACAATGTGATTTCATCGAATGCTTTACTACAAAAAGCAAAAGATATTCCAAGCAAACCTAAAGAAAAGAGACGCGTGAAAAAAAAAAAAAGTACTTTTTCTCTACTACAAAAAGCAAAAGATATTCAAACAGGCCTAAAGATATGAGGCGAAAAACATTAGTCAATTACTTTTTCCTGCTACACGCAAACACACATTTAAGTGCACTTCCCTTCACGTAAAGCAATGTTATGATTGGGAAGTCAATTCCTGAAGACTCGTCCTACATCCAACATAAAAGAAAAGGCGATTTCAATCCCACTACAATTCCCGAGACACTTCGTTTTCAATGACTGCCACATATGAGCAAACACTAACCACACATGATTTTAAGTTGTAAACGATCGTGTACAATCTTGATTTGGTACATGATAAAGCATTGATTATTACAATATAAGAAATGTATGCTTTAAAAGTTACAATTTTGTCAAATTATGGATATATTTGAGTCAATATCGTACCATTCTGAGTTCTTCAATGATTTGTCACAAATTTTGTTGAGAAGCATAACAGAATTTCACTGTCCACAGAACACATTGATTCAGCACCAAGGTTAAATCAACAATTAATGATGATGGTAATCCTGTTTCAACATCTTCTCATTCCATCTCTTATCCAAATGATAGATTCGCTCACAAGTAGGGTTTACTTGGTAGGTAAGATATTAACATTGGTTGACGTCAATTATGATGGACAGCAAGGAAAGAGGAACCTGCATTTCCAGTCCTCCCAGCCATAAATTTAATGTATGCTCTGGTCTGTATGCATGGTCCAAAGCTATGATGATATTTTGGTCTGAACTGAATTAAGTGCTAAAAATCAGTCAGGTTTCACAACAGCCTGGAGCTTCCAACCACCAAATCCCGCTGAAGAAAATGCCTGAAGATGAAATAAATGACATTAGGTGGGGATAAAAGAGAACCAAAAAGAAACTTTGATTTTGCATTGCTGCTACTGAAGAACACAAAAAGCTGGCAACCATGAAAGATTAAAACAGACCATCCGATCTGAGATAAACTATATTGATAATGCCCTCTTAACCTGTTTTCCCATTTATCCAATTCATTAAAAATTCCTAGTCTTGGTTTTGGTTTTTCCAAACGTATCATAACTTTTTCTAGGACTGGACAAAACTCCCGAACCGAGCGGTTCTTCATAAGTTAAATACCCAAAGAGGTATTTGAATCGAGAACCGATGAGTTTGGGTAGGTTCTCGGTTCTAGACCAAGAACCGAATATGAATCGAATCTAAATAATTTTTTTAATTTTTTATATTAAATTAATTAAATTATTTTAATTTGTTTCAAACAAATTAGCAAATTAATTAAACAAACCAACCAATCCAGTCAAATTAATTTTTTGTTAGCCCAACATTTTGGCTTTATCCTTCCCCTTCCCCTTCCCCTTTTATTTGATAAGCAGCGTCCACTCCCGTATACATTCAAATCATTTGATAATTTTAAAAACTATATCCCCATTCCCAAATCGACTTTGAAACTCCTTCATTTCACCGACAGCGGCAGCTACTTATTAAATCAAATAGTTGGTAAGTATTACAAATATTTAAAAATATTTTATTTTTATAATTTTTAATTTATATTTCATACTTATGCATACTGCTTGAAACAAATGAATTATTGATATGAATCACTGATGATTTAATATTAGTATCTACTTTTTGGTATTTGTATACATTGAATTAATCTTATTGGACAGCTTTTTATTTATATGTTTTTAAATTGGGCTACGTTAATTTGTAAAAGTTATGAATGAACATGTCATTAATTGTATTTAGCTAGTGTTGCTGTAAATATTAAAAAATTTAATCATGGTACGAAACTGAACCCGAACAGTTCCATAATTATATTTGGACCCGACGGTTCTATTTATTAAATATCCGAAGATTTTGGGTCGGTTTCATCTATTAAATATTAGTCCAGGCACTTTACAATTTTTCATGATTCGACCTTTTGACCTATTGTCTTCATCTTAAATATTATCTTCACACCCTGCTGTGGTGATAACAAGATCGCCAATTTATCTAGTAGAACAACTTTACCCCCACATAACTCATCCACCTTCTTCAATAATAGGTGTAAGGCTGACCAAAAGAATGTAGATGGCTTTGTTATAATGGGGACAAAGAAGGCCCGCCTAGATAACTTTAGTTTGCTCGTAAATAGGGAGTCCGGTACAGGGCTATCCAATGCATTATCACAGCAGCCACCACCTACGGCAGCAGCAGATTATATGGTCAAATTAGGGCACAAATATACCATACCCAACTTCTTGTTATGGTCCACCACCATCAGATTGAAAGAATGCTTTGTTAAGATAAATCCATTGGTTAACATGTCTCCTACCAAATGGAGTTGTTAGATGTTGGCAACCATGTTAGTGGTTTGTTGGGGAGGTGGTTGTATATGCAATGATGAAGGTCGCTACTGATAGCGGAAGTCTTGTTCCTCGCCATACCCAAGCTGAAGGCAGGCATCTAGACATTGACATTGATCCCACCATTATAATTAGTTTAAACGCGGAAAATAAAATAAACTACAGGCTGAATCTTCATTGACTAGAACACTTGCCGCTTCTATTGTCTAGGTTTGGTTCGGGGTTAGGGGTCCGATGCATGTCATGCTACATTGAAATGGCTCAAAAGTCGGTGCGGTTGGGGCAGGTGGGCCAATATTTATTTACTTTTGAATCTTGATATTTAGATATAACTATTAGGTTAACAAATTGTATTTAAACTTAGCCTTTGTTTGGTCCCCATTATTTCCAAAATACATTTTTCTCTTTCTTATTTTCAACCACACATTTTTCAATAAAATAATATTACACGAAAAACACAAAAATTTTCTTTATTTTTTAACCACAAATTCTGCATCAAAATACTATTCCAAAATTCATTTTGGGCAAAAAATGGAGTTAAACAGGGTCTGTAGAAATAGATCAATTTGTTAAACATGTTCATTAAGATTTATTTAGCTAATATTTAAATTGAGAGGCCATATGTTATAAAAAGACACAACAAGAACTCAATCGAAAATGATTAAAATAGATTATAAAATAAACAAATATAAAAGGAAGAAAAATAAAAAATAAACAAAAGCCCTTGACAAGCACATAATATTTACTTTACCAATTTTGATTATTAAATAACAGGGGCAAAATAATTCTTTCACGGAAGTCATATCTAAGACATTTTCACGCTTACAGTTAGTGTATTCATCCAGGACTAGTAACAGGGGGTTTCAGTAGCAAGTCTTGTAGAAGCGTGAGGGAGTTCATAGTTGCTTTCCTGATCACATGGGGATGTTCAGCATTTTGCCCCTTAATTGACGGTCATGGTTTCTGCCAATCTAATTCTCCTGCTTATAAGTTAGGTTGTTTTGTATGAGGACAAGGCATAATGTAACTAGAGTCATATTCAGAAACTTTTGTGAGCAAGACGTGAGATATTTGTGCAGTGCAAGAGTTTCAATGTGTTATATATCTGCAAAAACTTTCCACCGGGAAGAGTTACTATTTAACAAGAGGATATGTATAGTAACCAGAAGGTAGCACTTCTCTTGCAGCCTAAGATAAACTTCAATTATTAGTTCATCCTTATCAGTTTCGAATTTCCTTTTCGAATGAATTGCAAATGGATAAGTCTTAAGATACGTAAAAATAGCTGAATTTTGTAATGATAGTATGAAGCAAAGATAAATTGAAGGATAAAGAATCCTTACCTCTTCCCATGATTTTCCAGTGGCTTCAAGCAGAGCAGCATTGCAAGTTTTCAGTTCGATGGAAGCACCAGATAACACAGAGGCTGCCTCCTCCCATCCCCTATTATGCCCCATACACCTGGACAATTACTCGAAGATCAACACGCTCGGATGATGCATGAATTTCATTTTGAACTATTATAGGACCTTCAAGGTTAGGTAAGTCTACACATCGAAGAGAGGCCCTCTGGGAAATAGTCTTCCTTTTTTAAAAGTTGTTCTCTTTAGAAAGAAATCAAACTTTAGAAAGAACAAACCAGAGAACAGACATAAGGGTGCCATTTTGCATAAATTTGAATGTCCAGTCGAATGAATATCAAAGAAAAGAGCTGCTCACAGCTTCAGTTATATTATAGCAGACACTCACCATTACAAGCAAAGGCAATCAATTATGGTTGAATAACAAATTTTATAATCAACAGTAAGAAGGATATCTATGAAAGAAAAGTATACTGTCTTCATTCTATGCAGATAAAAAATGGCCTCAAGTCTCTTATGATCTCAAGAGGCATGATGCACACATAGTACTTCACCTACACCTACAAGGCCACAAATGCCAAAGCAGTTGCACAGTCAGCAGAACTCACATGACAGTAAATATATTGTCCTTTGAGTATTTACAGATAGCCTGCTGAAGATGTTCGGCTGTCTGTCCATCCATGGCTGCAATTGAGTAAAAGCTTGAAATGAAATGAACCTTGGCTTCCAGAAAGCCTAGAACTTGCTCCTGCATAATTTTCAGCGTTTCCCGTGTCCGCTGTGCATCACTACGCAGTTCAACAATAGTGAGCAAAAGATCCACAGAACAATATATTCATTTCTCTATTCAACTGTAACTGGAATCCAGAGAAAATCCTAACCTTGAGAGTATTAGTTCAGGAATCCAGCCCAATTGTTGAAGTTTGTGTGAGACTTTGACTGCATCAGCTTGTCCAGATTTACTCAAAGGGCGATCATGGTCTATTCAATAAAAAATGGAATTATAATCAGTAGTTAGAATAGAGTACAATAGAATGCTTTGCTAGGCAGAATATCACGATGTATTCCTTTCATTTGGTAACTTCATCCTTTTTGGAAAGAATAAGTTTGTAAATTTTTGGTGTAAGTCAGGTTAAAAAGTAGGTCAATAATATTTTACTATGAGAATACTTGGTTAAAAATAAGTACGAGAAAAAAGGAGTTTGGAAAGAACCATTGTCAAAGAAGGGCATACGGCACCAAGAAAGAGCTATTTCTCAATGGAAGTACTGTATTGACAATATGAAAATTTAGCCAGCACATAACCAAAAATTTGATGCAGTAAAATTTAATAACGATGGATAATGGTGGCTTAAAGGAAAATTATCTCGTGCTAAAGGAAGCAGTATAATACGATAATAAAACTCAGCAAAAATGAGTATCAACTAGTGCTTCCGTACATTACCCAGAGTTCCTCCTCCTCCCTCCAATTTATACGTTATCCACAGTAGTTCTCACAACGTACAACACGCAAAAATTAAGTAATTCCTTAGCAAGAGCAATTTGAGTTGCAAAGAGAAACAATACCTCGGAGGGAACGATTTTCCCACGAACTATGGGCATGTCGGAGCAATATGAGGCGGCGGGCAACTGGTTCAGCCGTAGTATCAGGCGAGGCCTGGCCTTCTACGGCCTCAATTGCAAGCGAATTTCTGGTCGAGGAGGATGATTTTCTTGTAATTCTGGTTGTTGTTAAAAGAGGTACGCGGCGGAATGCGTCCGTGGTAGTGTTGGCAAGGGGCAATAGTACTCCAGCACCATTCATCTTAGGCTCCTTGGTTGATCTGATTTTAAGTGTATTGTTTCGCAATTTTGTGTTGTTTAATGGACATGGGGTAGAAGGTCGAGATTGCATATCCGACTGTAAAATAGGGTTAGAAAAATATTGATTTTATACGCGGTTCAGTTGGAATTAAAATTGGATTAAAATTAAAAATATCACCGTTATTGTTAAAATTAAAATAGAATTAAAATTTAAAATATGATCATTATTGGCCGTTATTCAATAATAGTCATATTTTTAATTTTAATCCCTATCGAACGCCTATGTAGAAATGAGTCTAGATTTTAAAAAACAACCTTGAGCTCTTTTTTTATACCTTTTTTTTAGAAATACATTTTTCTCTATTTCTTTTTAACCACACATTCTCCAATAATCCACTATTTCAAAATACGTTTTACTGAAAAAATGGGGCTCTATTTTATTCAAAATACATTTTTCTCTCTTTTATTTTCAACCACAAAATCTCCAATAAAATAATATCATATGTAAATCGAAAACTTTTTATTCTTTTTTAACCACACATTCTTAAAAAAAAAACACTATTGCAAAATACATTTTTCTCCAAAATTTGATTTAAATGGAGCTCAAACAAGGGCTTACACTTTTCCTTACGTCTTTCTTTGCACTATTTCACGTGACGACATCTACCCTATTGATTTTGAACTCATCCATCACATTATTGCAAAAAAACACTATTACAAAATACATTTTTCTCCAAAATTTGATTTAAATGGAGCTCAAACAAGGACTTACACTTTTCCTTGCATCTTACATCTTTGCACTATTTCATGTGACAACATCTACACTCCTGATTTTGAACTCATCCATCACATTATTGCGTAGATTTCCTCTAAGTAGAGAGGAATGTCAACCAAATTGTCATGATTGATGTACATATAACATTATTTTTTAAAAAATACATGAATAAAAAGTTGAGTTATGCTATATATATACCCCCTATTTACCATTCCGTTTACAAAATTTATACTTGACATAATCTCACACAATCTTCCTCAACAAATACATTTAATCTAATCGCTGCAATTCTGCCACACGGGCATCTGTGCACCAGGGTGGCAAGAAAATCTATTTTCCCTATAAAGTTATTTTACTTTTAACTAGCTAGTTTACTTATCAAACATGTAAATTTCGAGATTTATTTTTATTTCTATTTGTTGAATTAGAAAGAATATTTCATTCATTTTTTGAGCAATTGTCGAAAATGTTGATATTGCGTAAAGTGAGAATCTATCAATACATTTTTTTATAATGTCATTCCGACAAGAAAATATATAACTAGTTGTGTGCTTAAAATGCAAATTCGATTATGTTATAATTGTTTATTATGCGTTTAATGATATTCCGTTGCTTGGTTTGCGAATAGAATTGAGATCAAGAAGATATATTTATCTAATTCATGCAAAAAATGATGCAAGTTTTGATAAGAGATCGGAAGATATATATTCATATAATTTATTCAATCTTGATTGAATTCATGTGAAATAATGTTTTGTTTGTGTATAAATATACATAAAGATATAGTAAATTCAGACATGTGAATAAAATTAATTTTACTTAGAAAGATCGTTAGCTAAAGTGATTAATTCGATATTAACACATATGAAAAAGAGCTGAATAGTGTTGGATTAAATGAATGCTAAATAATTTTAGTCAAATCAAAATTCTTAACTACTTCATCACATGAACTTTCACGAAGTCTTTAAGCACAAGTTGATTTAGTTAAATTAGATTATTATAATTTTAATCAAATTCAATTCTTAATCATTATTTGGTTACCATATTAATTTTAATTGAAACTATGATTATAATGATAATTGATAGTAGGTAAATAGTTTATGTGAGAATGATATTCTAACTTAAATTTTCACTTTATTAATGTTAGGTTCAATATTGTAATTGATGATTCTGTGAACAAAAAGGACTTAATTGAACATGTGCAAAAGTCAATGAGTGCAGTTTTGAATAGTTGAGTTAGATAGCCTAGGGTTTGAGTTCGAGTTTGGAAACAAAGAAGAAGCGGCACCGAAAGTTCGCTAACCTCACGTTTGGCCATCGCTCGAGCGACAGAAATAGAACCATTGTTGCTCGCTTATCGCCAAAGCGTCACTCGAGCGACAGTGTTACGCGACTAATCGTAGTTCGCTATTTTGGAGAGTTTTACACGGCTGATACACCTCCAACTATAAATACAAATGCTCTTGCACGAAAATAGTGGGTTGTCTCATTGTGCCTCATAGGTATAACATATTCATATCATCTTTTGAAAGATCCAAGAACACAATTAATTGGTTGAATCATTTATATTATTCTTGAGATCCGGCAACCAAGTTTTGGGAAAACATCAAGGTTCGTGAATTCAAAACACCTGATTTCCTTAACACTTTGAGTAAGGTACTATCTCGGTCTGGAATTGGAAGAAGTGGACTACAAGTACAGGAAAAGCACAAGAATTAGAGATTCTTGAAATTCCACTTGGAAGAGACAATTGTAGAAGATCGAGAAGCTGGTGGGTACAACAGATCTTAAAGATTACAGAAATTACAATAGCGAGAACTAGGGAAATTTGCTATGCTAGAAACAAACTGTAATCCATATTGTCTATAGTGGAGGTAACTAATTTGGTCCCGGAGTTTTTCCTACATTGGGTTTCTCCGTCAACAATTATTGGTGTCTTGCTTTCTATATTACAAATTACGGTATTCAAACATAGAGAAATTGGATGTGTATACTTAATCATTTAGAAACTATTAAAAAGTGACTTGTTGCTTTTAATAGAATAATTCCGCACGTATGGTCAAAACTAAAAACGGATAATTAATAATCATTTAGTAACTTTGTAGGCGTTAATTTGGTAGTCTATAACTTTAAATTAATATTTGTCACGATTTGTACACACTGCGGAATAAGCGAACACTAACTTCCTAAAGTTTTTTAGATTTAGGTTATGGTCTTTCACTTTCCACTTCTTTAGTTTGTTATGAAAATGTAGTGTTATTCATGGAGTTTTTATCTATTTATTTGGACTATTGTGCTATCAAAGGAGGAGGTTGGCCCTAACCCTGATTTCAATCCACCCTAAACCACCAATTTAGTGTTCTCCCATTCATATGATTTAATTGTTTTTTTTTAAATTTATTGTTGGATATGAACGAGTTCATACTGTTAAGGTTAAAACTTAAATACGAAAATAATACTCAATAATGGTTGGAACTGGATAAATTTATTGCATGCATAGGATACTATCAACTTTTATTTACCAACATCATAATTCCCCATGTCTGTCTCCAAATATTCATGAATTAATTTTAAAAGGAATGGATTGGAGATTGGCTAATGATATCTCAAGCCGCCATCTCTTGATAGAAAAATTATTGAATACAGAAATGGAAACCAAAATGAACAAGAAGATGAAAGAAAATGATATCGAATAAAAAGATTTGATTACGAAATGTGATTCGTTGTCCTCAAACGATATTTACCTCCTCGACCAAAGCTTTTAAGAATTAAAAGACAAATAGTTTGTAGGATTCAAACCTAGAAATGAATAATACAAAAACTTTAAGGGGATTCTCCAAAATGAACAAGTGAAAAAGGATATATAAGTGATTATATGAAAAGTAATAAAATGGCCAGAATTTTGGATGAAAAAGAATGATATCAATAGATTAAAAAGTGTCTTTGGAATGATAATTAACTCATATTTATAGTACTCAATCATTCCTATATGAAATGGTTCCAAACCATGGCAAAAATATATATTACTTCACAAGAAAACCACTAACATCTTGAATCCAACTGTCAAAATTTTACACTATGCGACCGCATAGGCTATAACTATGCGGTCGCATAGTTATAGTATTGGTCGCCCATTAATTCCCTGAATAGGTCTATGCGATCACATGCCTTGAAGGTCTATGCGGTCACATAGACCATTTTGAAGGCACCAATCCGTGATTTTCTTTCATCTTTTCAAATTTTCATCCACAATCTCCATTCATTGTTTTCTCTTCTTCTCTATTGATTTTGAACAACATTTAACAAGATTCTGACAATCCCCCACTTGTTCAAAATCAACTCTAATCATCTAATCAAATATCAACAGTTATGTATAAGAGTTAGATATCTTTCGATTTGAATCTAACCATAGTGTAGATCTTATAAAATATTATCGAAATTCCAGGAAGCTAAAACGCATTGAACCAATTATTCCATATGACAATACCGATAAAATCACACACACAATGTTAAATTTTCACAAGTTCCTTTAACTCGCTTAGTGCGAATATGGCATTGCACTTATCCTATTTCTTTGAGCTTTTAAAGATAGAAACTCCAACTCTCTAATGAGTCAGCACCACCTCGAAGTTCACATAGGCGAAATTCTTCCAGCATCTTTGTTACTTTTAGAGATACTTGTACTATGTACTGAACTTCATTAATCATTAAGAGTTTATAACTCAACCCTCCATGGTAACAACCAACACTATTCATCAATGTTAGGGTTTAGTAATTTTAATTGTGTTGAGATACATCCACTTATCAAATGATTTGTTATTACCCATTGAACTTTCATATACTTGTTTAGTATATTTCGGTAGGGTTACTATCATTGGTGGATTTAGTTAAGGAGTTTCAACCTCATCCTGCTTGATGTGAATCTCACTAACTCTCTCGTAAGAGGTTTAGAAAACGGATCTACTAAGTTCTTACTAGACTTAACAAATGTAAGAGAAATTATTCCATACTTGATTAATTTCCTTACATATTCATGTCTTAGACTCATGTGTTTAGACTTTCCATTATATACTTCATTATAGGCTAGAGAAAGAGTAGCTTGACTATCACACAAGATAGGAATTGATGAAATATCCTTTATATCAAAAGGTATTTCATATAACAAATCTCTTAGACACCCAGTCTCTTTTCCAGTTTCGGCCAATGCTACAAATTTCGACTCCATTGTTGAGTGAGTAATGCAAGTTTGTTTCTTAGACTTCCAAAAAACTGCACCTCCTCCAAGAGTAAATATCCAACCTGTAGTGAATTTATTTTCTCCTGCACTCGATATCCAACTTCCGTCAATATATACTTCCAAGACTTTAGGGAATCTTGTATATTGTAGTCCAAGGTTTTTGGTTTTCTTCAAATAACCAAGAACCCTACCGATGGCCTTTCAATGTTCGAAACTTGGATTGCTAGTAAACCCACTTACTTTACTTACGGCAAATGCTACATTAGGTCTTGTACATTATGCAGCGTACATAAGACTTCCAATTGTACTTAAATATTCTATTTGTGCTATTTCTCTTCCATCATTCTTTATTAATTTGATACTTAGATCTAGGAGTGGGCAAAACCCAAACCAACCTGAGCAAACCGCCCGACCCGACCCGACCAGACCCGACCCGGCCCAAATCGATCTATATAGGTCGATTTTTTACTTTTTTTGGGTGAGTTTCGGGTTTCGGGGTGGGTGGTCGGGTCAGGTCAACCTAAATCTGAAATAAACCAACCCGACCTGAATACAGTAAAAATTAAAAAAGAAAAGAAAACGACGTTAAAATGAAAAACAAAACCTATATCGCCAGACTCCTCACTCGATTCACTCCAGTCATCCCTCGCCTCTCTCTCATAAATTCCTAATTAGTCTCCAAACTCGAGACTCCAACCAAATTTCATCTTTAAATCTTCTTCAACACCAGTAGGCAGCAACAAATCTACACCAACAACTGCAAGGTAGCAACAGAAGAAAATGATCCTTAGAATTAATTCTGATTCTGCTTCATCTGATTCTGATCAGAAAGGGTTCTCTTTTAAACTTAATTCCTTACTTCATCTGATTCTGATCTGGATGCTTAAACTTAATTGTCATTTTTGTTGCTTGTGTGCCGATTTCATTTCTCATTTTCTCGTCTGGACATGTGTTGTGATTTTTGTTGCTTGTGTGCCGATTTCATTTCTCATTTTCTCATCTAGACATGTGCTGTGATTTTTGTTGCTTGTGTGCCGATTTCATTTCTGAAGATGAAAATGATTGCTTATTAGGTTTTAGTTTCTGAATTTTTGAGTTTTTTTTATTAGTTTTCCTTTGTGAGTTTGATGAATTTAAGTATGTGAAGGATTCTTGATTTTGTGTTTGGGGTGATTCGATAATGTGATTTATGTAGTATAAGTAAGAAATTTATTTCCGAACAATTTGGGTTTTTACTGGAATTTTTTGTTCTTAGAATTCAGTATGATTTTGGGTTTTCTATCTGGTACATTGTGTTTGAGTTTGTGAGTTTTATCCTCAAAATTACCTTAATTCGACATCTTTTGCATAATTCAATTAATAGAACTGCTCGAAAATCTGAAGGAATTATGATGTGACGAAAATCAATTATGGCTATCTTTAACTGATTCGCCCCGGACCTAATTACTAGCACATTCAAAAACCTTTGAAGCTACTATGTCATTTGCCAGTGTTTATTGTGTACTTCAATTTGGAGAGTGCTTTTTGGAGACTTCAGTTGACTTTGACTCAATAAGTGATAGCTGGGTTTGATCTTGCTCAATTTTACCACTTCTAGACCTTGATTTACCAACTTCTGGAGTTTTGAGTTCTTTGCTCATACAACACTACTGTGACTTAGACTATTGTTATCTAAAATTGTAGATGGTTTTTGAGGATTTAGTATTGAGAGTCAATTAGTTCAAATTTAATGATCAAGTTGGCTTATAATTTGTTTTTAGTAACTCTTTGGTAGTTCAAGCATACCAGATCACCATGAATTGGTATAGAATGGGTTTATTTAGTCTTCTGGCCATTCATTTTTTGTGGAATGCTTTTGGTGTATTCATATATTTCTGTGCAATATGTTGGTAGGTATGGATGTAGGGGAAGAAACTGACACTGGGACGCAAGCTCAATCAAATTCAAATGCCACAGATTTGCAATATGGTCTTCCTCTACGTGCACCGTCCACATTAGGTAAACGAAAATCTCATAGACTTGCTTCTTATGTTTGGGATCACTTTACTNGTTGGTAGGTATGGATGTAGGGGAAGAAAGTCTTAATCAGACTCAAATGCCACATATTTGCAATCTGGTCTTCTTCCACGTGCACTGTCGACATTGGATAAATGAAAATCTAATAGACTTGCTTCTTATGTTTGGGATCGTTTCACTCTATTAGGCTCAAAGGATGATCCAGATGTTAGGTGTAAGTGTAATTATATGTTTGTGGCACTAAAAAGTGTGGTACTAGTACATTGATTAATCATTTGACAAATAAATGTAAGAAGTATCCAGGTAGATTGGTGGATAAGAAGCAGAAAACCTTATCATTTGAGAACAACAAAGAGGGTGGAGGGAGCAATCTTACTATTGTTGGTCGAAGCAAGGAAGAGTG
>CAIGRO010046221.1:0-12612 GCA_903798355.1 Fraxinus baroniana
AGCCTGCTCAACCATGAGAAAACCAATTCCAGGATTCTGAGGAAAAGAGGGTCACGTGCTGGGAATTGGGAAAATGTTTTGCCAGGAAAATATATCCTATCAAACAGCCAAAAAGTTGGAAAATGGTGGGAAGTTTTCCATCTTCCATGAAATTTAAGGCCTATCAAACAGGGCTTTAGACATAACTAGTTCAATTTTTTTTTCTTGAGCCCAATTTATATTATTTAACACGAATTATAAAATGAGAATAATGTTTGGTATATTTTATCAACTTCTATAATACTTAAATATTCTATCCAAACCAAATTTACGATAAACTATACACTAAAGAAAATAAATCCTTCATGTAAATAAGTGGTTTAAACTTATCATTTTAACTTTTGGACTTAGTGTGATGACAAACTAGACATTGGCTATTTCATTTGCTAAATAACCAACCTTAAATTTAGCCCATGTAAAAATATAATTAAAATTCGGGGTGTTACACGTTTGGCATGGGTTTTAAAAAGTAAAAGTAGCTTTCGGGATTCAAAAATAATTTTTAGACCTGTTTGATTAATTTTATGAATGCATTCCTTCTAAGAGAATTTTTAGAAGAAGTTGGTTTAATGTAACTTTCTCAAAAAAAATAAAATAATATTATTTATAAAAATAATAAATGTATATTCATTCATTCATTTACATCAATTTTGACATTACCTTTATTTTTTGAAAATTGTGGACGAGAAAACTGTTTTTTTTTTTAAATGTCCAATGTTGTTTTGTCATGAGGCACAATATAAACGATGAACACGTAACATAGTTGCTTTTGGAATAGGAAGTTCATTTATAAGTTAGTTTTCAAATAAAAATTAAATTAACATTTTCCAAAAGCTTTTCTACAAGAAGGAAAAACAAAAGTTATGATGAACAAACCCTTAGTAGGTGATCGTTCTTGGTCAAATACATTTTTGGAGCACATTTTTCGATATTAATATTCTCTTCGTCCCAATTATATAGACTAAGTTTCTTTTTCTCTTATTCCAACTATATAGGCCTGTTTCCTAATGTAAAATATTTTGTTGTGTTCCTTTACCAATATACCCCTATTAAAATTTCTCCACTTAGGTCACGTTTGAGCCACCTTATTATCTCATTAAAATGAAAAATATGACCGTTATCCATCACATCAACATTTAAATTCAAATTTTCTATCTCTTGTGTGGACCCCAATAACGGCTATATTTTTCATTCTCATTCTACAATAATTTGGCTCAAACAGGGCCTTAGTATGCCAACTTCTTGAAATCATCTAAATACACATATTTTTCACTTTTTGGAAACATGGAACAACTCTCATACAGTCCTTATGGGATTTGTTATATACCCCCGTTTGAGCCATATTTTTTACTCACTAAAATGAAAAATATGACCGTTATCCATCACATCAACATTTAAATTCAAATTTTCTATCTCTTGTGTGGACCCCAATAACGGCTATATTTTTCATTCTCATTCTACAATAATTTGGCTCAAATAGGACCTTAGTATGCCAACTTCTTGAAATCATCTAAATACACATATTTTTCACTTTTTGGAAACATGGAACAACTCTCATTTATTCTTTTTCTTTAAATTATTTATTAATTCCAACAACAATTTAGTTTTATATACTAAAAAGGGGTAAATTAGGAAATATCATGACAAAAATTAATTTTTCAATAGCATTAAAAAAGTTTTCTTAATCCGTGTAAAAAAGGAAACAAATCTAAATTGGGACAGAGGAGTATACCATTTCGTTTATATGCATTTCTTGGAGGTTTCGATTATATCACATGAAGTTATGTATTATTAAAATGCTTTTTTTAATTAATAAAAATAATTTATGACTAATAAAAAGAGATGCTAGTATAACTTAATCATGTACCTCAAATTAAATTTAAATGGGTGACATGAGAATTTTTAATCCTCGTAAAGAGTGCATATATTAACAGAAAATAGAAGTACTCACAATAGATTTAGGTTCCGTTTGATATTACACATTTTCCATTCCAACTTTTGTAGTGATTGATAGGCAAAATTTTTCCGGAAAAATGTTTTCCAACTTTCCAAATTTTTTACATTTTTGAGGAAAATAAATTCTTGATATTTTGGTTGGTAAATATTTATTTTTGTTGGTAAATATTTTTCAGTTTTTTTTTTTTTTTTTTTTGTTTTTTGCAATTGGAAATTTTTTTAGACACAATGGTAATTTTTTTTATTTTTTACCATTATTGAGAATTTTCATGCAAAACAAAGCCAAACGAATTATATTCAGTATGATTTTTTTTTTGACAATTAGAATTCTAGACCAAATGGTAGAAAATATTATCACTTCAATGGACAATTTCCATAAAAAACGAAACTAAACGGACACTAAACTTTTAACATTTTTCATGAAAAATTATACCAATCAAACACGGTTAATTACAATTCTCAATACAATTTCTAGGCAAATCAATTCCTTGTAAAACATTTTATTTCCACCCATTTTTCACCTTTACAATTAAACGGAACCTTAAGGATATTCAGGCTCCTAAAATAAACATAAAACTAATTAAAAAATATCAATTAACAAAAAAATTTCGTTGGTAAGTCCGCCAAATATTTTAATAAAAACTTTTCTTTCATTAAAAACTAAAAAATTATTTAAAATATCATAATAAATTCTTTTTATGAAAATAAATAAATAAATAAAACATGAACAAGTAGTAAAATTGTGGAAAATTGGGAATGTGACGAATACATAAATTTTGTGGTCGACTAAGTTTCTATATTGAAAAAATAAATATTAATGTTCTAAAATTAAAAAGTTGGCAGAAATAGCAAAACATTGGAGAAAAAAAAGGGTGAGAAAAGATTTAACCAATGCTTTTACAGCACTTGATTGATCGATCTTTATCCTGTGCATGTCCAAAACAGAGAGAAACTCGTAAGATAATAGTTGCTGCAGCATTCTCTTAGGCTCCTGCTGTCCTGCACTACCAGTTCTCAGAAAATGGATAGGAGGACGGAGTGCGCCTTCTTCCGCAATCACAGCCTCGATCTTTTCATTAATTGGTAAGTTCAGAAGTGCATGCTCTAGAGTTAGCTTCACATCTGCGTGTAACAATGATACCAATGGAGCAATAGCCCCACAGAGGCCTAGAATGATCTGCTTCTCCATGTTGTACTCTGCAAGAAACCGTAATTCTTCTTCTGCTGCTGCTGCTGTTTGCAGTTTAAGCAATCTGCTCTTCGAGTCTTCAACAAGTTTTTCAACATGGGAAGTTATAGTCAAATCAGTAGACCCTGATTCAGAAGGAAATGAGAATGTTCCAGAGAGTTCACGGTTTCCACTCACAGACATCTCAACCATAGTTTTTGAGCTGTGGTGGTACTGTTTTCCAGACAAACGGAGATATTCCAGAATTCCTAAAAGAAGAGTAAGTGGGATAACCAGAAGTTACTCCGTTGATGTGGCACTAGATCCCGATTCACTCCTGCCGTGTACATACGAGGTTCAGGAGACAAGTGGTCGAATTTTGTTTCGATGTACCTGAAGACACCAGCATCTTCTTTACTGAATCTGGAAGAATCGCTAACCTTTTGATTTTTGAATTTGTCCTTTGTAAAGGATATTTGTGATCATCTTCGTGATTGATATGTTCAGAACGAGATTGAACCAAGACATTATTTGGACCGTCAGGATTGTTGGAGAGTTTATTTCGTTTTCCTCACGCCAATTTGCCATCGGAACCTTGAACTTGTAACACTAGAAATCAGATTTTTGAGTTGGAACTTTTGACGAGTTTAAGGGCATGTGCATAACCCTTGATCGAGCCATTTATGAAAGGCATCCTTCTTGTAAGTTTGGCCAGACGCAACAATTACTGGATCCAACGTGATTTCAAAAGATAAAGGAGCAAGGACCATGGAAATAAGGAGGGATCTTAATGCCATTTACACCCTTCTACGCTATGTAGAACCAGATCAATCATAGTAATTAAAAGATCGACTACAATGCAAAAATATCATTACAGTGACATTCAATCGCTCCTCGCTATGGTAATTAAGGCAGGCCAAAGCATAAAATTCCTAGCTTTAACCAATAAATCACTTGTGCATTTCTTAAATTATTCAAGAATCATTACTGAAATTTGCTAAGCACTCAACCAGCAATTCTTAATGAAGGATCCAGCCATTACATATAGGATCCGTTTGATTGCAAATGTAGAAAATGGATGGAAAGAAAATATTTTATTGGGAATTGTAATTAATTGTATTTGATTTGCATAATTTTCCACCAGTACGTTTGACTTTGTTTTTCATGAAAATTGTCAATTAAAATGATAAAAATTCTTACAATTGGGGATAAAATTTGTTTAGATTGCCAAAAAATTTAATAAATAAATAAATAAAGATTGAAAAAAATTTGGTGTTCAATTGACTTTGTTTTACATGAAAATAGTCAATTTAAGGAATAATTTTTTTTTTATAATTGTGGATAGATTTTGTATCCATTGCTAAAAAAATTTAAAAAAATATGGAAAACAAAAAATCACCTAAAAGTCGGGAAAACAAATTCACCCAAAACTAGAAAATGAGTCACGTCCACCCGAAGCAAGAAAACCAATTCCAAGTAAAAAAATGGTATCAAACAACCTAAAAGTGAAAATGGTTTTCCATGAAAAATGAAGGCCTACCAAACATGCCCATAGTGAGACAAAGTTCAAATCACTCGATAATGTACAATGGTCGTTTATTTTATGAAGTTGTAAAAGCAAACACACATGTTTCAATGACATAATGCAAACACGAGTTTTCATAGTTCTTAAAATCTAATACACTCTTAATATGTTTCAATAACATAATGCAGACACGAGTTTTCATAGCTCTTAAAATCTAACACACACTTCAATTAAGAAAATCCTTCATTGGATCGTCATGATGGACTCTCTTCATCCTGTATGCCTCCATCTCTTCAGGTGTAACCTGCAAGAAACGGGGTTGTTAGAATATCTCAATCACGTGCTCATGACTCGTGGAAGGAGAATAAAAGAAAATTAACGTACATCATTATTCCACTTCACATTATATTTGCGTTTTCTTTCATCCTTCTCTTCTCCTCTCCTCCTTTCGTCCTCCTAAAGAAAACAAACAAAATTGTCAAATACAGCTACATGATATAACAAGATAAAAAGTAATGAATTATAACCTATTTGAACAACATATACTGTTAAGATGATCATCATTTCACAAAAATAGGATTAAAATATTAAGTTCATAGTTAATCAATTCTTGACGAGGACAATAACAAGATGTATTTGAATCTCCACTTCCACTTCCACTTCCACACCCAAAACCCTTCCCTCTCTTCCCTTTAATCTTCAGGAGGAAAGTTAAAATTTTAATACAAATACAGGCAGAATGAAAATAATTGCAAACAAGTCTAACGAGAAGAAATAAAGATGTAGATAAAAAGATTTACCTTTTTAAGTGCTTCAACCAGTTTTTCCTCATCTAAAACTAAATCTTCTGGAACTTCCGACCCCCAAGTAGCAAGCCTTATCTCCTGAGCTGGTGCAGGCATATCTGGTTCAAAAATGAAAAATCAGTTAGAGCCAAAGATGATGCTTGTGTGTTTATTTTGCAGCAAGACTTATAGAGTTGGACCTCTCTATATTAATAACCTTGGGACCAAGGAAAATCTATTAATTTAGCGAATATTAAATAAATCCATAATTAATATATATCTTAATTAATAACTTATTAATTTATAAAGGTATTCTTTATTTTCTCAAATATTGTAAATTGTATTTAGAGGGTGTTTGGTATGGATTAAAATCAGATTTTTAGTGGATTGTGATAGAAGTTTTTGAAATGTGTGGTTGCAAAGATGTGGGACCCACGAAAGATGTGGTTGATATTGATTGTTTGACTTTGACTTAGATTAAAATCAGATTTTAATCCGGACCCAAACAGGCCCTTAGTCTCTCATTTTACGAATAAACAATTCTATGTATTTGTTTAACTAAGTAAAATTCACAAATCTACATATTTTTCTCAAAAAACTAGATTGTACACTGCTCAATATACTACATCAATCCATTTTGTGAACTTTTGATGTTTGGCCCTCATTTTTTCAAAACTCATTTTCAACTATACATTCTCCGATAATTAAGTCGTTATCCCCAACAAGTGAGGACTGGCCAAAAATATTATTATTTAACCGAAGTTAATAATTTATAGATTATTAAATTATTTACGTTCTAACATATGTATAAAAACAATGTATGTTTCACGCAGTCAGAAGAAGTATACACAAAAAATGCACAAGAATATGTTTTTAGATATACAAGCTATGCTGTTTGATGAACATTAGTGTAGTAGTTATCATGACTGATTTATTAGGATATCTATTAAGTTCTACTAAAACATTCATCATTAATAAACTATACAAAGAATTCTTGCATATTGCTGCGACAGTTTTTATCTTTCTGCCGTTTTCTGGAACCATTTTTTGGGTCACCAACAGCTTTTGTGAAACTAGTGAATCATAAGTCCCATCATATGTAAATATAACTTCTAAAAGCTAACAGCAGCATAAAAGAGTGTTAATATTGCCTATCCACCATAACCTATGTGATCCTTCAAAATTATTTGCATATGATGCACGAATTTTTAACCTTCAACCAAATAGCTTTCTAAGGATTTCTGCCCAATGTACACTATCAAAGGAGAAATACAAACCTTCATTAGCCTCTTTACGAGCAATGTTAGCTTTCATAAGATCAGAAGCAGCTTCGGCAGCTTCGATGCCAGCAGCACCCGTACAATAGCTGTTTCTAACCGTCTGTTGGCAACATTTGTAGCCCCACTGATGATCTTTCCACCAGGAACCCCAAACACTGGTGTGGTTGTTTATGTAAACATCCTCTTCATACTTGCTCTTCGGAAGGGATATCTCCTGCACATACCATACAATCACCAGGTTAGGCCCTGCACTTCAAGGTCCTATATGTTCTAATTCGATACAGGAAGGAAAAACAGATGAATGTTAACATTGTCTGGAAAGAAAATCCAACAAAGAAACATGATATCTTCAATCCATGCTTTTTGTGTGGCAATGATCAAGACAAGTACCTATTGTTTCCATAAATCTTGACATACACAGCTTTGCTTTTATAAGTTCTAGATATAGCCAAAAACCACTACCAAGACAGAAGTAGAACAAAATTACTAGCAATGGCTTCTCTCTTTTGCATCCAAACTGTCAAGAAATCTTTTGCCTCTCCTAACCCTACCACTCATTTTTTCCTTCCCACAAAGGCAAAGCAACCATGCATTTTTTTTTATAATAAACGTTAACCTTCTGAAAGTAACTAATGATTTGATAAAGACTAAAACATTCTCCCTCTCCCCCCACCCTCAAAAAAAAAAAAAGGAAGAAATAAAACATGGGATAAAGTATTGCTTAGACGAAACATAATAGCAGTACTACCAGAGCTGCATTAACATATTATAACCAATAGTACATTGTTAGAGATTCAGCTTTAGTAAGAGAATAAAAGATCATTATTCCTTACCTGGCCTTTTATGATCCTCCCAGCACGATCGTATTCAACTTCTTTTTCACTTTGACCCAGTAAAAGTTCCCTTGGAAGTGTTTCTTCAGTAGCTGCATTGCCATACTTCTCCATGATAGTTTCTTTAGTGTGAGATTTCAATTTCTCTTTATTTATCGTGAAATTTCTGTAAAGCAACTCAGCTTGGGAGGGAGCTGCTTGCATGTGAACATCTTGACCCTTGTCAAATGCTTCCCAAGCATGAATATTTAACTGCTTGAACTCCAAAGCTTGACCACTAACTCTGTTCTGATTATCACCCTATATTTCAAACAAACCGGACATCAAAATGATAATACTTACATATACATATTATAGCTCCAAACATTTAAAACATAAATCGGTTTTGGAACTGTGAATAAAACTTACTGCATAGAACTTCTCGTTCGGATCCGCATCTGGAAGAGGATCCTCGCGCATAGACCGAGTTTTGGGGTCATAATGGGCAGAATTAACATCAAGATTAAGAAGATATTTCGCTGTATCCTCTCGAATACGCAAGTTCCTGATCAAAAAAGCGAATTAATAGATGTAGAACTTTCATAACAATAAAGTTCATTAAAAACATGTAGCATAAAAGACTACAGGAAAAAATATGTATTTGAACTGCCTAAATCCCCAAACCCATAGTCCACTCACACCTTCATTGCAAATATTTCTATGTACAAGACAATATCGATGTTTAATTGTGCTTAAAAGAAGCTTTTTTTAAGATTCTTTTCTTGGAAGTATATAGAGACATACTCAGAAGACAAGCAACATAAAAAGCAGCTTTTAGGCTTCAGTTTATTAAAGAAAATAAGATAAGAAAGAAAGATATTAACTCACCTAACAGTCCCAGTACTACCACCACCTGTAGTACGCACACGCTTCTCAACCTTTGCAAAATCCATCTGCTTACTCTCATCAACTTTGGCTTCATCAATTTTCAGAGCATCTTCATTATCTTCATCATCACTAACTCCATCTTCATTTTGGTTATTATTTTTCTCCTCCAACTTCTTAAGCTGTTGATCCTTTAAATATTTCTTTCTTGCTTCATCCCTAGCTTCATACCTTTCAATCACGTGTTTATATGATGCAGCGTCATAACCATTCCAACGGTCTCGTTTACCTTCATAATCCAACTCGAATGTCTCTATCTTCTCATCTGGTGCAATGCTTTTGCCTGTCCACTTTGCTCCTAATTTGCGGGGCCTTTCCATGCATGTTTTAGCACTATGTGTCATAGCCCCACAACTGCAGCAAGGACGCGACAATGATACAAATATGTCCTTAAAAAAGTATACCATAGAAATTGAAGAAGCTAAACTTTAAATAAAAATGAAACATAATCAAGCATCAGTGTAAAATAATAGTTATGCGACAGATCTGATGTGCAAACATGAAGATCCTACTAAATCCTATGTCATTACCAAAGAGCGCTAATTGGTGCCAAACCAGAGCAATATTGAGAGCAAATGCACTCAGTATTTTTTAAACTAAAGGTGGACAAAATATTCGCTCCTTAGACCAAGCAAAGCTTCTTGGGAATCAATAAGGTATCTCTAAAAATCTCATTTTCAAACATGACAATCTCAATAACATGATATCCAAGATATCATAAAACATGCATGTGCATCAATGGCAAGCAGACTATTTCCCATGAGGTAATATAATGGAATAATTAAAATTCACCCACTGACAAAGCCACCTCTCATACTGTGCCAGAAACCCTATATGTCTAAACTTAGGGTCCATTTTTTTAGGAAATTAAATTTTATAATAGTGATTTTTTGGAGAATGTATTGTTAAAAAGTGGGAAAAGTTTTGGGTTTACATGAAAATTTATTTTATTGGGAGAATGAGTTTGAAAAAAAAAAAAAAATAGTTTTTATAGAATGGGGCTCAAACAAGGGCTTATTCCATTCAAAGGAGATAAAAGAGCATGAACCTTCACATCTGTCCTTCATACAGGGTAAATACATAAATATTAAATTAAAACTTATGTAATTCAATGCAATTTTATAAGTCAAATTGTACTCCAAGGCATCCTAGGGCTTCAATGCAGAGTGCGTAAAACAAAATGATTTCAAAATGAAGTTTATTCTACTCTAAATGAACGCACTCTATGCGTGCACCTTGTTTTTACAGAACTTCCGAAATAGCTACAATCTTCAGTAAATTTGATCAAATATTATTAACTTCATGCATGCTTGAAGCAGCACCAGTCTGGAGTAATCACAGGATAAGAATTAATAAGTATTTCAGCAACTCATCCAATTCAGCATCCAAATGTTCTTACAACATCAACACATGAAATCGATAGTTCTAATGCACAAGGACTAAGAAAACCAAGAAAGTTTGTAAAGCACATTCTTAGAACCCCCTACCCGTGCCTTGCATTTAGGCACTCAGTTAACTATCAGTTGCTAGACCATCCAGTTGACTTGTCAACTATTAGAAACCCAAGAACTAAATAAAAATAAATCAAATTATCACCCACCACCCAACTCCTGACACGATCAATGAAGTGTACACTAAATTAGTATGATAAGCAGTCAGCACATGAAAGGAACCACATATGCATTTTAAATATACACATACCCATATGTATTGGCGCACACAAACGCACACACACAGAGGGAGAGAGAGCATACTTTTCACAAGCTCCTTTTCTGTACTTGTCAGCCTGAAAAATCTTTGCACCTCTGTCGTACCACGACTTGGTATAATTTGGATCCGATTTCCATTTTCTTTGATGTTTCAAACTCTAAGAATGAAGGGAAAAATTCATTTAGGCCTTCCTATTCCAACTTTAAACTACAAGTTAATAAAAAAAAGGCATTATATGCAGATATAACAGTGACTATCCCATACCGGTCTCTCCGCATTCAAATACCAAGGGGCTGATGACATATACTGTGGGATGTGAGGGTTAATTTCCTTTCCATCCTCATCAACCTCAGCCGGTGCAAGTCCAGCCTTCCGTGCCTCTTCTAATTCCATCTGTTTCCTATGATCCTCCCTGGACTTAAACGCAACTGCAATTTCCCCAAAGCATTAAATTCACCATCATCTCGATAGACAAAAAAAATATTTTTTTTTTTTCAAAAACGAAATAAAATAAGGCCGCTTTCTCCGTTATAAGTGATTGCTATTCATATAATAGAATCTCGCGTTTCATTGAATAGAATCAAAATATCAAACGACGAGCGTCACCATTTTAAGGGGAAAACAGCAATTTGCTAAATATTTTCCTTCAATTGGAGATCAAAACTTCAGCTTAATTTCAGATTGTGAAAACTGGTTAATAAACATTTATATGAGCGCGTTTATTGATAGATAGTAGAATTAGGAAGAGGAGCAAACCTGAAGCAGTCGCCATGATTAGTACTGTAGAAATCGAAACGCTAACGATTAATAGAGAATTCCAACGAACTTAGATCGGATTGTACTCTGGGTGAAAACCCTAGCCTAGATAGAGAAGATGATTGTGTGTATTCTAGCGAACACGAGACCGGAAAGGAAAAAAAGGGGGAGAGGGGATGAGGCGATTACGGGCTCTTTGTAGAAATAAGAATTTCCTTTTTTTTCTTTTATCCTTTATGTATAATTATATTACGGAAATTGTAGTTTGGTCCCTAATTTTAAAATGAATGAAAATGAGTCCTCGTCCTTCAAATCTTGGGAGAGCAATCCTCGTTCTTTTATGAGTATTGCGGCATATGTCCTCTTACATGGAATCCATCCAAAAGAAGTTAAATGATTACATGATGGACCTAGGGTTGTAAACGAGCCGAACAACATCGGCTCACTAGTCGAAGTTTGCAGTTCGGGATCGGCTCGAGTAAAAACAGATCAAGCTTATTTTGGCCTAAGTCAAGCTAGCCAAAGCACGATTGAGAAAATGGAGTTCGACTCGGGCTTTCGACTCGAGCCTTTCTGGACCAAATCGAGTCGGCTCGTTTCTTCTGAATTTTTTATATATATAATTTTTTATAAAGATAGCACCACTTCCTAGAAAAAAAGAGGTCTTTTTTAAGGCAGATGTACATTTACGAATGTTGATAAAAGTTGATAAAATATATAATTGAGAATTTGTATATTCATGAAATATGATGTTAAAATTAATTGTTGATTTTGATAAAAATATGAATTTTGATTTGTATTAAATATGGGCTTAATTTAATAAAGAACAATAGAAAAGGAAAAAAAAACGTTAGCCACCCCTAAATCAATTATTGCATCCATGTCCACACCAACCAATCCATTGTCTGATAAGGTTCCACTTCCACAAAAAGTCACAGACAATCTCTGCCACCATTTCACCTATGTAGCCTATGTTTGGTTTTGATAAATATAATCCCTTCTACTATAAAAGAGGGAATGTTGTGTGCACGATCCATTTTGTCACATTGATTTTCACATTCAACTGATTTGGAATCGATTTGGTCCTTTTCTTATTTGTTTCTTTCTGTTAGATGTACTGTTCAATCCCCTCTACTTTAAAAGAGAACATGTGGTGTGCATTCTTCATTTTGTCACATTGAACCGGTTTGGTCTCTTTTTCTGTTAGATGCACTATTTAAGTAATAATATTTATTATAGTTACGAAAAGACACAAAATATATTTCAAAAAAAGAAACACAAAAGCATACATTCCAAAGCCTTCTACTGTGGTTTCTTTTCTCTCTTTTTCTCTCTCCTATAAGCACTGTTCATTTGTTTCGCCTCTCGTTTCCGTGAGTACGAATTATTTCCTAACTATTTCGGGATGAGCATGTTGGTATTGGTGTTGCGAAGGGTAGAGAGCATAGAGCAGCGAAGAGACAAGATCAGGGGCAGAATCTTAGTGAGCCCAGGGTGGGCAAGATCAGGGACAGAACCTTAGTGAGCCCAGGGTGGGCCTGCCCACCCTGGGCTTCTGGGCTAAAAAAATTTTTTTTGACTCAATTTTTTTTTTTTTTTTAGTTATCACAACCCAAAGATAAAGCTCAAACTAATT
>CAIGRO010046227.1:0-15256 GCA_903798355.1 Fraxinus baroniana
TAAAATTTGTTTCCATTGCGAAAAATTAAAAAAAAAAAAACGAAAAAAATATAATTCCTAAAAAATCATTTTTTTCATCAAAATTTAGTATTCGTTTGGCCTTCGTTTGCATCAAAATTGTCCATGAAAGTGAATTTTTTTTTACACTTGGTTATGAAATTTTTTTTCATTGTAAAAACAAAAAAAAAAATAAAAAAGGACGTCCCACCAAAATGGTGGGAAAGCCAATTCCCTCATCCCAAGGAATTTAGGTGCGTGGAGAGGCTGCATGGAAAATGATTGCCCATCAAACAGGGCCTAAGGTGTTCTTTCAAAGAATGTGATATCAAGACTTACAAATATCTTCTTTGTGGATAGATCATAACATTTGTAGCCCTTTGAGTGGCTGAGTATCCAATGATTACACATTTAACCGCATAAGGGTCTAGTTTGTTTCGATTGTGAAGGTGAACATGAACAAATTCAGTACAACCGAACACCTTGAGAGGTAGATTAGAGTATAGACGTGAGGTAGGAAAGCAATTATGAAATTTTTGGAGGGGTAATTCAAATTCCAGTGTGCGGCTAGGCATTCTGTTGATAGCATCTCCCCAGTATTGTTTTGGCATATTTATAGTAAACATTAAGGCACAGGTAAATTCAAGAAAATGTCTATTTTTGCGTTCTGCAATCCTATTTTGTTGAGGAGTGTCGACACACGAACTCGGTGGACTATTTTGTGCTTTTGTAAGTAGTCACGTAAGATAGAGTTGAAGTATTTGATGCCATTGTCTGTGCGAAGGATTTGAATTTGAGTTTAGAATTGTGTTTGAATTATTAAGTGAAATTTAATGAATACTGAACAAACATCAGTTTTTTCTTTTAATCGATAAATGTAACGAACCATTTTGTGTGTGCGATTTAGGATTGATGAAGGTCCCCATAAATCACTTTGAATTATAGTGAATGATTTAGATAGTTTGTATATGGATTTCAAAAAGTACTACGCTGGTGTTTTGCTAGTTCACAGATCTCACATTGAAAATCAAAGGAAGCTTTATTTGAAAAAATAGACGGAAGTACATGTCTTAAATATTGCATATTGGGATGACCATTTCGGTAATGCAACATGGAAATCTTACTATCCCTAGAGACATGCAGAATCACAAATTGCAATTTGACTAGGCTTACTCAAATCTGCCTCCTCAAAGTAGTAAAGGTCATCATACTCTTTAGTAGTGCCAGTCATCTTCCCCGATGATAGGCCTGAAAAACACAGTGAGATGGAAAAAATTTAGCTGAGCAATTTGAAGTTTTTGTTAACTGACTAATGGATAACAGATTACAAGATAAATTTGGAACATGAAGTACCGGGTTTAGTGTTATAGAATCAGATATTTGGATACTCCCTTTTCTTGCAATAGTCGAGAGTGACCCATCTGTAATTTTGACCTTAATATTGCCGACACAAGTATACGAGGAGAAAAGATGATAAGAGTTTGTCTTGTGGTCAGACGCACCTGAATCAATAATCCAAGGAATTTTGTATTTTGAAGAGGTCGTCAAGGCTCTCAAGTGTTTACCTTTGTGGGCTAATGAGCTTGAGGGGTCGTGTTTGGAAGGTTGACCCAAAGTCTGAAGATTGGAATTTTTTTGATAAAGTTGTTCCAATTGTTTAGGATTAAATGCTTGTCTTGCAGTAGAATTATTTTATTTAGAATATTTCAATAGGACTAATTGATGCTTGATAGCCTCGATTTCTAGTAATTTGCCTTGGCTTCCAGTCAGTGGGCTTCCCGTATAGATCCTAACATGTATCCTCCTTGTATCCTAGTTTGCGGCAGTGTTTACACCATGGTCGTCCCCTAAATTATTTTGATCCATTTAGATATAATCCATTCATTCCAAGCTCAATACCATGTCCACTGGGCCCTAGTATGCGTGCAAGTTCACCTGGTCTATTATAAGATTTTTTAGCCTATGGATTTTTCATATTAAAATTTGACCCATTTGGCCCATTTACAGCAGCTGGCTCATTGTTTAATCTTCCAACTCTTTTAAGCCCACGAAGTCCATTGTGTCTTGACAACATCGTCGATTCCATTGTGCCTTTATCTTCACCGGTCTTCATCATCATTTTCCGCCGATATACTTCCCTTCGCACTTCTGCAAAAACTTATTGTGTAGTTGGTAGTGGTCGCCGACTCAAGATTTGCCCCCGACATCATCCAAATCGCGGTTGAGCCCGGCCAGAAATTCAAAGAACCGTTCATTCTCAACTCTTTTCTTGTAACGTACACTGTCGCCTGAGCATTCCCATTCCTCCTCGAGGCTGAGATCAAGTTCCTGCTATAGATTTGTCATCTCAAGTGATATTCCACTACTTCTATTTCCCCTTGTTTGGTTTGCCACAATCGAGTCTTTATCTCGAAGATTAGTGATGCATTTTCTCCATCTGAGTATGTGTCTTTCACTGCATCCCAAACTTCTTTCGACGTAGGCAAGAATAGGTAAGTTTTACCTATTGATAGAGTCATGGAATTAACGAGCCACACGGTTATCAAAGAATTTTCTGATTTCCATTTTTGAAGAATCGTCATCTATGTTGGTTTCTTAGTGTCACCGGTGAGGTAACCCATTTTCCCTTTTCCTTCGACTATCAATTTGATGGATTGGGCCCATTCTCGAAAGTTTTTCCTGTTCAACTTTTTGACAGTGAATTGAAAAGAAGTATTTTCGATGTTATTGGAGCCCATGGTTTGAGATGATCTCTGCCTCACTTTGAAGTGATTCTGATGTTGTAGATTCCATACCGTTAGTAGGAATTTTTGTCATTGATCAATAGAATAATCAGAGTGTAGCACGGATACCATGTAGAAGACAATGAAACACACGATTTCTGTGCGAATTGTTCTATTTCATCTTTTTATACATGAATTTATATACAATTGAGAATTGAAGTCTAAAAGGAAAACAATCCCCTAAATAAGGAAAAATAAATTATACTACTTAACTATGGAAATAATTAAATATGGTACATAAATTATTCCAAAATCAGTCCCTAATCAAATCCATTCATTCGGGTGTCTACATGATACATTGAACATTGATAGTAGTAAATAAGTATTTATCATTAATTTTAGAAGAATAATAGTGAATCTTTTATATAAATAAAATTCACGAATACACATCAATTATATCTAAAGTGAGTGTATTCATATATACATGTTAAATGATGTATGCTCATAAAATAGAATGCTTCCACTAGAAGTACAAGAAGAGAAGATATTGACTTTTTGAAAATGGATTTGTTGAAAACCGAGTTTTTGGGAGAATGTGTGGTTAAGAAGTAGTGAAAAGTTGTGGATGTAGGTGCAAAAATTATTTTGTAGGGAGAATGTGGTCGAAAATGAGTTTTAGAAAATGGGGACCAAACATGCTAAATATGAGTATTAGGTTTGTGCTAGAAAAGAGTGGACCAATTGTGAGCAACAATTGCGAGGGAAAGTAAGCTGAAATAAAACTACATGTTCAAGAGAATAAACTTTTTTCTCTTAATAGTGTTTTTTGTGAGTGCTTGATTTATTCCTTCCAAGTCCAATGAATTTTGTAAAGAGAATTATACATAATGAAGTTTTTTATCTAATGCTTGTCTTTTTAATATATGATTACAAATTTACCTTATCATGGTTAGAATTTATATTTGAGATCTCCAGTAAATCACGAGTAAAACCCTTCCCCATTTGTATTTTTTCCTGTTTTATATGCAGTTAACATTCTACTGATTGATGTATCCTCAATGGAGAAACTATATTAATATCTACAGAATGCAGGTACTGGATGAAATTCATCGACAACCAATGTCACTTTCCTTGTCTATGGTCTCATTTCCAGCTCCAGAATCGGTGGTTGACTCTTTTCCCTTGAAGACTCACAGAAAGCTAGAAAAATCGGAAAGTGGAGATGATAATCAGCAGTATGTTTTTCTGTCTTTTTAATGGGTCGTGCTTGAAGTGGTTGGAAGATCCCAAAAATGGGAAAAACAAAAGGGGGTGGTGGTGGTGGAGCTAATAAATTGTTTTCCTCTGCTTCTGGGAAAGCAAATCTAAGCTGGGTGATGAATCACCTGTTGGCAAGAAATTATATAAAAAAGGAGAAAAAATCTTGGAGGAGACATAATAAATCGAGAGAGAAAAACTCGCGTTCTGTTTACACAATTTGATATCAAGAGTGCCCTCCTTATGACAAGCTTTGCTTATATGAGTAATGGAAATATGACAATATCTCTAAGTAAGGAAAATAAATAATGAAAGAGTAAACTTCATCAAACTGGAGAGAGACTGTTAAATTTTACGATGAAATAAATAGCAAAGTTTGGTCACAAAATTCTTTTTTGCTCACATCATTTGCTAATAATAGTTGACATTGGTTCGACCCTAGGAAAAGGATAGAGAAGAAACCACTCAGGAAACTGTTTTTTAACAATTCTTTTAAGGTGCCTATAACTGTAGCCAGAAAGGAGCAGATTGCTCATTCAACAGTGACATAGAATCACTAAAACTATGGAATTCAGATCGGTTATGTTATTTTTTTCATATCTTGACACATGCCCTATTTTGATTTTGACTGACTACCAAGCAAATGTTATCTTTTGTGCTATGACTGGTTTACCGGCAATGTTATTTACTGTTTCGTCACGGTATTCGAGTATGTGAATGTTTAGTGGTATGTTTTTTGTATTTGCAGGTAGTTCGCCATAGTTTTTAGTTTTAACTATTTATGATGAAACCTTTTCTTGCAGGTGTTACATTTGCCTAGCTGAGTATGAGGAGGGAGACAAAATTCGAGCTCTTCCATGTCACCATGAGTATCACATGTCATGTGTTGATAAATGGCTCAAGGAGATTCATGGGTATGTGATATTGCTACACTTCTTCCCGCATCCCCCACCCCACCCCCACCCCCACCCCTTCACTTTCTATTCTTTTCAATATCTAACTATTAATTATGTGCTTGTTCTCCAGTGTGTGCCCACTCTGCCGGGGGGATGTTCGCGAAGGCTTCACAGAAGGCTCTGTTTCGAACTCAGAAACCCCTTCTCTTTAGTACATTTTTTATATAGCTATGTACATGAGGTGCTATATAGCCCATGAGTTTGTATTTCTTCCGGAATATAACATTTGTTTATAATCTTCAATCGAACTTCTGGTTTTTTCAATAATGAAATGTTCACTTAGTAGTGAAATCAATAATTGGATTGCCTGCCAAAAAAAAATAAGAAAGAAAGAAAAAAAAAAAAGAAAAAAAAAAAACTTCTGCCCCCAATATTCAATTGATCCAAATTCTGAAATTTGACCAGAGATTCAGTGCCCATAATTAGCCTTCATTCAGTATTTTATGGGCGCATTGTTAGTTTCTTTGTTATCTCCTTCGATCACCAGTCATTGAATGACTTGTCAGGTCTTGTATTTCTGCAGTACTTAGAATCAAAAGAAGTGTATCAAACCGGACAAGCTTTTATTTGGTATGTTTTTTGAACTGTCCATACTTCTGTATATTGTTCTGCAGAATAGTTTTTACATTTGGAAATATGAATTGAGTTTTAAACACTTGTTTTGCAAGGTGGGCTGGTGGAAAGCAACAATTGAACTTATTTGAATAGTTTCTGCATAAATAAGTCTGCTCTAATGTTTTATTTGGTAAGTTGGGAGTGTACAACACTGGACACAAGAAAAAGAAACAGAAATTTTGTCCGTTGTAGTGTACTGTGTTGTCCAATAGTTGTCCAATACTATGTACATCATCAATTCTTGTTGGAGCATGTTCTCAGAATTTTGGTCATGGCATATGCAAGAGACATGGCAGGATTCACTCTGATGGTTTTATTGAACTTGTTACATATTTCTATGTGTGCATGTAGAGCTTCTTCGTGTATAATGTTGCGTACTCCTCCAATCTTATAGGACTCTTCATTTATTGCTTCCGAGCACAGGCCACAAACCCATTTGCCGTAAAACCGAGCCCTGGTGCATTGGATGTAGGCTGTAGTGCAGTCCTCAGACATGCCGCAGCACTCGCATTTGACTTCTCTGATGACATCGTTGGATGAAGTAGTTTGAGTTGGAAACCTTAAATCCAAATACTTGAATATACTCCTCTCATGTGTTCTGTCTGAGACTCCTGCCCTTTGGAACATGTCCAATGAAAGTCTCCTTGTACTTCTGTTTGGAATCATTGTATGTTCTTACCATGCCTCTATGTAAAATTTTGTAGTGTATGTATATATAAGTGATCCTGAGAAATCTTTTGAAGTTTGTTTTTTTAAAAGCCAGGGTGTGGTTGATAGTGATGTAGTTTGCAGCTTGTGAAGGAACTGGTGGCTTATATCAAAAGAATACTAATTGACGCTGACTTTGCACCAAAAAGATGTAGAGATTGACCAAAGACTTCAGCATAACATGAGATCATTGTCTGTCTATCTACTTCTTGTGAATAATCTCTCTAAAATTATTGAAAGTTATCTTGTGTCTATACTTTTACACATCTTTTCATCCACCAAAAATTTACCTGATTTTTCAGATTTAATAATTTGAAAACAATACCCTGCCTAATTTTCTTTATAGTAAGGGAATTAGCAGATCAAAGTTGCCACTGAAATTTCCAAATGGTTTTCAGTTGCTTTTGAATTTTAAAAGTTTTTCAGATTGTCATTGAACTTATTAAAATATTTTTCATTTACTATTGAACTTTGAAAGTTTTTAGGTAGGGTACATTGAATTTACCAAAATATTATCATCATATATCTTTTAGTCGTAGAAGTTAATGACTTGATGACTGGGTGATGGAATTTCAAATGTGGCATGCTTTGGTCATTCCATTGCAACTCGAATATTTAAAGCATCTCTAATACATTATATGAATTACTATCTAGGTGGCATGCAAGTCGAAACGTGTTCGATCTACTTGACACTGATATCGACTATTATGTCTAATGAATAAACACTTCAGATTCAAAATTGATCTCAAATGAGTTTGAGTAAAATTCATTTTTTTTAATAATAAAACAACTAAAACTAGATAGAAATATAAAAATTGAGCTTGTTTAATATAGCATTTAAAACTCAGTGAAACTCCAGATAATGTCTCATAGTTATAAAACTCTAGCAAGTGGGCTGGAAAATTCGACGACCTGGGCCCTTAATCGAGTTGGGCGAATTTATCCGATTGGTCAGCAATTTAATTGATCAAATTTAATTAAGGGAACAATACATTTCTCATGAATTTATTTTACACTATTTCTAAAATACAAAAAAAAGTTCCAAATTTCAAAAATCACGTTTTTTAATTTTTTATTTATGAAGTAATGAATTATTAAATCAATTTATTATTAAATATTTAATTCTAATATAACATAAATATTCCACCCCGTCCACCACCCCTACCGCTCCGAGGACATTCCGATTACCATTCCGTACTAATATAACATAAATATTCCACCCGCTCCGCCACCCTTACCGCTCCGGGGACATTCCGTTCACAACTCTTCTCCAGTAATCGTTTTGGCTATCGCTCTGATTCCGACGACTATTCAATGACCGTTCCGCTGCCATTTTATTCAGGCGATTGTTCCGATTCCGACAAATGTTCCAACTCCAGCGAATATATTAAGGTCACATATCTATGCGATTTGGTCACAATTCAAGAAAAATTAGGTCAGAATTCAAAATTTTCATAGGTCACAAATTAAAAATTTAAGTAACAATTTGATTATCGGTCACAAATCACAAAATTTATAGTTCACAACATATTTTATGATCTCAAAACATCGAATTATAGGTCACATATTACTTTTATTGGTCATAAATTAATAAATTTGTAAGTCACACAGTATTTATTGTTCACAAATTATTCTTCATTAGCACACACCAACAAATTTATTGGTCACAATCAACAAATCATTTGTGACCACTGCCAACACAACACCATCGTCGTCTTATCCGCCAACACTAACATCACATAAACACACCACAATGGTTTACGGTGACAGGTTATTAATGAGTCACAATGAACTAAAATGTCGGTCACATACACTAAACACCTCATCCCTGTCTCAATCCTCCACCAATATTTGGTCACAAATCAACCCTGGAGACCCTATCACCGCCATCCTCGCTGCCGCAGCCAGACCCATCGCCGCTGCAGCCAGACAATCGAAAATCCCCCAACAACACCAACACCAAAACCACCACAAACCAACACTACCACCAACATAAACACCATCTCCACCACAAATCCACTATATCCGCCACATTCAAAACCATAATACAGATTGAAAGCCCAAAATTGGCTAACCAAGATGGGGTGAATTGGTTTTTAAAACATTATCGTTATCAATACAAGAGTTTAAACTAATGATCACACAATTGATAATGAAGCAAACCAAACACAAATAGGCACGTGGATAATTGAAATAAGTTTGCACAAAGTAAAAACGTTGAGTAAAAGGGTTAGAGGATGCAAACGATATAATATGGAGGTTCTATCCAACGCAATGATCTATGTCCCCCGTTATCAAGCTCTCCGTCACGAGCAATGCCTTTTTTACTATGTTGATTGACTTGTAGCGCAATCCAACCCTTTACAACGCTTTCGGTGACTTACAACCAAGGACTACCGATCATTTTACAATGTTGAGCTTTTCGGGACTTCAACACGACCCACAATTCAAAAATGAATATACAAGTGAAAACTTCTCTTCTTGATGAATTATAGAATCAATATTGATAATAAGAAGAGAAGAGACAAATACTTCAATAGATGACAATGAGTTTAATTAACTCAAAGTGTTGATATGAAAACTTTTTGATAAACAAAAGATGTTCACAAATTGTAATCACTTAAAAGTTTTTCAACAATTTAATGTTTTTGGATCTTCTTAAAGATGGAGAATAAGGTAGTTGTGATCAATAAAAGTCTCACTTTAATGCTTAAGAAGGGTTTTCGCAAGTGGATAAATAGTGAGGTATTTATAACACTCAAAACGGCTAAAAGTTCTATCCATCCAGACAAGGGATCCGGACGTTCGGATGAGCAACAGTCAATTTTTGGATGGTTTTCTTCACGATGATTTGATCGATGTAGGTTTATTTTGAAGAATAACCTTATCCAATCTTTTCAAAGAGAGTGATGTACAAATTCATTTATTTGATAAAAGTATTTACTCTTTTGAAAAACGATTTTATGCAATTTCTTTTAGATTTTTGAAAAAGAATGATTTTCTTATGCATAAAAGATTTACTTTGAGCTAGTAGACATTTCATGGTCAAATAAGGAAGCATTTTACCTTTACATACATTTAATGTATTAGAACTAATGTCTCGATATATGTCTTGTTTCTTCATGAGCTCTTTTACTTCCATTGGTTTGCCAAGTTTGTTTACACCTGGATTGTCTATTTGCGAATCTCACGATCTTGATCTTTTGTGCCTTCAACCTTGATAGCATTCAACGATAGCTCTAAAAGACACTTAAATACAATTTGTTAGAATTAAAAGTGATTTGTTTATGTTAATTAAAACGAAAAGTCAACCATAAGTCAACATAAATCTTATCTTAGATCTAAACAACCAAACCACACTGCATTGCCGCCAACACCAAGATCCACCATCGCCGCCGCCAACAAAACCACTGCGCTCACCAACAAAACCACTACGCCCCCACAGACCCATCACCACACCACTACAGACCACGCCCACCACCGCCACCAACAAACCCACTGCTCAGACATGATTTCGTAGCAATCCAAGGTTTCATAGGAGACGATTTCCTCCACACATAATTGATGGTGCACCAAAAGTTATTACAAGAAGCAACGAAGAAACGGGTGCTCCACCTCTTATCAGCAACATGAGATTTACAAGCACTGATAAGCTATCATCAAGTGTGTGTCTTGTAAATCGAAGTCTAGCAGAGTCTCCATGAGATTGTAGGTGTGCGTAAATTTCAAGCAACATTTGATAAACGGTTTGCTTCATGTGCTCATCATACCTGTCGATCGTCCGCTTAGGTACCGGCAAGATGGTGCTAATGGTGGTGGTGTCGGCGGGTGTTGGTGGCGGCGGGGAAAGAGAGAGAGAGAGAGAGAGAGAGAGAGAGAATGAAAATAATTAGGGTTGAAATTGTGGGGGATTGATTTAAATAAAAATTAATATAAAAAATATAAATTAAAACCTGATTTATGTAATATTAAAGTTGATTTTAGATTTATGAAAATGAAATCTTAAAAACCTGTTAAGATGTAATTTCCTCTTCAATTAACCTATCGATTTTTTGGTAGTTTGAAAGGTCAACAAAAAATTAGTTAACAAGTGATGGAGTAGAGACTGGAACCCGTGACCTCCCCCACATTGATAGTGAGCAATCAACAAAATAGCTATCTATTTATCATTTATGAATTTATTGTATATTCTATTATCTTCAAATATTATTGCAAAAATTATCATAATCCAGCCCCTAATATAAATAAATTAAATATTCAAGTAAAGAAAATGTTACCAGTTTTTAATCAAAGAATTCGTTTATGGATTTGTTATGTATAGATAAATTAATTTTGGCTAAAATGGATTGAATACTTTTAACACACAAATTTGTTTGGTTGATAATAGATAAAATGTGTAAATAAAAAAATATAACTATATAAATAGAAATTCTATATTATAAAAAAATTATAAATATTGTTGAACAAACAAGTTTAATATCAATAATTTATATACATAAAAGTAAATAGTGACAAATAACTTAAAAAATTTGTCTCAAGTGAGAATTTTATGTTTCGAAAATTTGAAATAATTTTTTAAGAATTGATCCGTCGGTTCTACCAGTGACCTATCGATCCAATCAATGACCCGATGACCTAGTCCCTTGACCAAGTCAATATCCAGGTCGGATATCATAACTATGAGATGTCGATTTTATTTTATCCCGTCTGAAATTTTATAACACGTTTGTCATTTTTATTTATTTTTTGCCATTTTTCTGTTCGTTCTTGGACGAAATTCTCTCTTGTCAATAAAACTGTCCCTTCTCTTTTGTTATTTTGATTCATAACCTCTCTTTACGGTAACTTGAGGTCCAAAATGGAAGTAGTTTTACATTGATTTGGCAGATAATTCACTTATTTTATAAGCTATAAAATAATTAATTACTTGACCATAGTGACCATGACAAGAACTCAAACAAAGTGGTCCATTGTCCATTATAAATGGTCAAATTAAAGTTAAAAACTCTTATGTTTTATATTATACATTTTTTTTATAAATAAAGATTTGTTTTATTTAGTTGTCTGATCTTAAAAGCCAGCCATTAATTTGCTACCTTTGTAAACATCTTTGCCTTGACAAGGCAAACTCTCGTTTATTAATAAGTACTTATTTGAAATTTTGTAGTTGTACGATAATATTTTCAAAAATCAGAATAGACATCCTTAAAGGATAAAAGGCAAAAGCGATTAGTTCATCAATTCTCTAAATTTTATCTTTAGATCGATTATTTATTCTTCTAGTTGATCAATTCTGATTCTTGTAATAGAATGAAGAATAATGGTAACATCGTGATGTGTACATTTGTGTGGTCACTCCTTTGCAAAGTAGTCGCATCCCACAATTGAATCATATGCTCACTTATTGTAGGTTCACCATATCAAGAAGGAGACTATGATAACAAATTGTTTGTGAACTCGAGCTTCTCTTTTCACTCTTTTTAAGATAAAAATTGTTTCACCCTTATATCTTTATAAAGACGATCACGAACTTTTCATATTACCCTACAACATTAAAAATTCGCCTTAAGGACTCCCACGTCCGAACCCCCAAATCTGCGGGAGCTTCCAACCCGTCAATCTTACCATTAAGGTCCATTGTAATAAAAGGAGAAAAAGTAAACGACAAAATTAGACTATAACTTATCCAACATCGAATTCCGTAGCTTTATTTATCGGAAATCAATGACATGATTATTCATTTATTTATTTTTTTCAATTTTGAATTTCCATTCTACAACAAGGACAGTGTGCATTACTCTCTAGCCATGGCACCAAACACTTTGAATGGAATCTATGGGCACACAGCAACTGCATTAGGGTGTCTCCTGCCATAAAATGCTCCAAACACACTGCACATTCCTCTTGTTCTGTACATTTCCAGCTTAATTTTGCCCAATTAAACTTTTTCTTTAATCCAAATACTTCCGTCCCTTCAATTGTATTTGTAGGCCTGACCTCCAGATTTCCTGTCCTTTCTTGCCCACTCGAAACCCTACATTTGATTAAGAAATATGAAAAACAAATTCGTGGCAAAAATTAAAATTTGACCAGTTGAAAAATTTACAAAAAATATTAACAGAAGTTATATCAAACGAGCACATAATAACATTTTTTGTATGCTCGACTAGGTTGGACTTGATAGTATACACCCCTTTGTTTGTGTGATGAGTTCGATTGAACTACAAATGACGTCAATTGACAATTTTTATTATACATCTCCGTATCTTATTTTTGTCGAAAATTATTTGCGCCTAAAATACAGTATAAGAAGGGAACATAACATTTTGAGGGAATTTAAGTTAATTATCAAAAAATCAAGAACTGAGATTATGTGGTTGTCTTGTTGACTAAAAATGAAATTTTGGGCATTTAAATTATCAAAAATTGCCTAAAAAGTCAGTTACTGTTCATAACAGGAAAACATAATTTACTTTTTCTACTTATAACCAAAAAAAAATGAACATGCTCAAAACATATTATTACCTTTTGATTTCTGATTTCCACTGTGCTTTCAGCCTCTCATCCAACCTTTTCTTGGCTTCTCTAGCCACAGCCCCTAGCTTCTCATCACAATATGCCTGGCTTATTGGATTCCTCTGTTATTTTCAAAAGAAAAAAAACCCAGAAATTTCACAAAAAAATCCCACAAAAATAAAAATATACATACATACATACATATAGATACAAAAAAAATCCCATAAGATTATTTTGATTTTAGTACCATGGAAGAGGATGAACTGTGAAGGGTTTCATGATTGCTTGCATATAAACAAAAAGATGAACGTCTTGTCAAGTTATAACCAGATGGGGTTGGAGAATCAGAATGGAATCTTCTTCTTCTTGCAGATTCAATTCCGGGAAGTTTACCAGCCATTGAGATGACTATTTATTGGGCAAAAATAAGTGATTTTTCTCTCATGTCTGGATGATTATGGGGGGAAATTTCTTGGAAATGAAGTGATAAATCTCTAACGCCGAAATGGTGTCGGTGGGTAAATAATGAAAAATAATTGGGGAGACAAGACAACGGTGGGATCCCACCATTGATATGATTGTGAACGAGCTTCCTTGCATTGTATAAAGTAAATTCCTCTGTATAATGATCATGTAAATCACTACGTACATATAACATGTTGTAAATTATTAAGTTAAAAAAAATTCAATCTAATCATATTTCACCATATCATATATTTATAAATCATTATGTAAACAAAATTCGTTTTTCTCTGACTCATTTTCAACCAACATTCTCACAATAAAATATTCTACACATAAATTCAAAATTTCATCGTACTTTTAATCACACGTTCTCCAAAAAAATTACTGTTCTAAAACTTACTTTTTTCTGCTTGGGTTGGGGGGCCATAGAAGCAAAGTTGGGTACAAGGTTGGCCAAGTGACTAAGCAAAGTCTAACCTACATATCATGTCTTAACACAATCTAATCGTATTATTGAAATATTAGGATGATTTTACCAGTGTCTTGTTAGAGAGTATAGCACTCTTCCTTTGAGTGTGGATGCCGCCTAGGCTCATTTAGAGTGTGTTTGTTGCATATTAGAATGAGAGTGCCTTTTTTTGAAGTGATGCGATGAGGAATATGTGGTTGAAAAAGAAAGAAAAGTTATTGATGTGATGGAAAATATTATTTTATTAAAGAATGTGTGGTTGAAAGTTAGTAGAAGAATGAGAATGAAAAAAATAATGTGATGGTTTAATCTTGTTGGTCCATGTGTGTCAAACTAATAATCATATTTAGGTTGTGTTTGATACACAATCAATTCCATGGAGTTTTCCATTTTTCAAGACATGTGGTGTTTGATTGTACAATTTTGGCCAAGAAAACTTTCCCCCCCTCCCCGCACCCCCACGGGCCCTCTTCCTTGATTTTTAGGGAAAGTCTTTTCTAGGTTTTAACATTTTTTTTTTTTTTTTGTATTTTTGGCAATGGATTGAAATTTCATAACCAATTGTAAAAAAATAAAATTCATTTTAATGGATAATTGTCATGTAAAACAAAGTCAAACGAATACTAAACTTTGATGAAAAAATGACTTTTTAGGGGAAAAAAGTTTTTTTTCGTTTACTTTTTTGCAATGGAAACAAATTTTATAACTAATTGTAGAAAAAATTATCACTTTAATGGAAAATTTTCATGTAAAATAAAGTCAAATGAACACAAAATTTTAAAATTTTTTAGGTGAAAAATTATACCAATCAAACACACTTAATTAACAATTCCCTGGAAAATAATTTATAGGCAATTACTTTCCTTGAAATTCATTTTCTTTCCACCCATTTTCCACTCTTGCAATCAAACGGACTCTTAATGTATTTGATATTCCATTTGACAATCGATTTGAAATGGCGTGTCTAATTGTACAAGTTGCATATAAATTCGATCATACCTTTTTTGTATGGCTCATGGCTATGAGTGGATATTCAATGCTTATACTTGATTATGATCTTCTTCTTTTTCCAATCCTCTCATTTTTTTTATTTTTTATTTTTAAATCTTTGGTGATTATTGAGCTTATCAAATTAGGTGGACTGTCCCATATTGTGTTACACAAGCTTTGAATAGCATACTATAAAGCATGTGATGTGCTTATCCAAACTTGCTACTTGTGTGGTGGGTTAGGATTTCTTGTTTTATAATTAAAAATGCAACTCATATAAATGAGCGCGACAACTATTATTATTTTTAATAATCTATACAAATTACCCTAGCACTCTATGTAATTGATTATTATATTGACATCTGTCACTTATGAAATATTTTTAAAGAAAAATATTTTAAAAAGTTAACTCATAAAATGGCTCACTATTAATATCATAATTATCCTTTATATAGTGGACTTTTACTCTGGGCCGGAGCCATGCCACCTATACTCACGACCCTGTTGGGAGATCATTAAAGGGAAAAAATAAAAAATAAGTGTTTAAGTTTCTAAATTCA
>CAIGRO010046234.1:0-18280 GCA_903798355.1 Fraxinus baroniana
TTGTTTCTGGGCTTCCGTCAGGCTTTTATGTTGGACTTCCGTATTGGGCTTTGCTCGTTGGGCCTTAAACTTGGGCTGCATTTTTAGTGTGTTAACACAAGGAAAAGTTTATCAACCATATTTGGGCTTCGTTATTGCTGCGTATTATCAAGGCCTATACCGTCAAGATATAAAAACAAACAAAAAAAAGATTTTAACTTCGCACAACGTAGAACCTAAACATAAGTTCCGAACCAAATGTAAATTATTAGACTTAGTCTTTTGACACTATTTGCTATCAATTAATTTTACAGAGATCCATGGCTGAGTTGAACGTTATTTTTTTATATTATTTTGAGCTCGCTCTGTGCAAACCTATGTGACTATCAACAAATACTTCTGAGTCTAGGACATTTATCATCAGACCATGTATGAGCCTAGGACATCGTCAACAACCATTTATCATACGAAACCATATGTTCGATCTTGAACACAAATAATCAAGGCGGGCGGATTTGCTTCGTTGCGTCCCGAAGCTCATTTGAGCACACAAGGCATGCGAACGCAAATTACTAACCAAGTAAGATATACTCTTATTTATTTTCACAAAATATTCCACATTAGCAAAAATCATTATTGAAATACAGGTACGTGAAAGGGTAACAAATTTAGTTAAAGCCGACTAATCAATGAGTGTCATATGTCATTAAAAGAAAACAATTAATTAACCTCATGTCTAGATCAGAAATCTATAAATAGGCATAATTGGGAATATAGAAGGATTTGAAAATTGAGTAGCTAACCCTTTCAAATACCAATTTCCTCCTCAGCTCTTAATTTAATCACTACAACAAAACAGTCTTTTGCAAAGTTCAAAAAATGTTGCCGAAGACTTTTTGCAATGTTTAAATATATGTTGCAAACCTCGATTTTGTCGTAGAGTAGGACACGACAACATTTTTTAAATGTTGCTAATAACTTTTTGCAATATTTTTTAAATGTTGCTAATAACCTTTTGCAATGTTTTTTAAATTTTGCTAATAATCTTTTCGCAACATTTTTTTGAATGTTGTTAATAACCTTTTTGCAACGTTTTTGACTGTTGTCGTAAGTTTTTTTTATATCACTTTATGTAAATTGACTGACAGAATTGACAATACTCCTTGTGAACAAATTTTGAAATTACATAAAAATAGATAATTTCATTACAAATTTTTGAATCCTTACACTCTTCTAGAGGAAAAACTATGACACCATCTAAATCCATGAATTCTTTATAGTAATTACTTCAAGAACTTCTATAGCTTCTCTTCTTATTTACACAATACTGAAACATCCAGTATTCCCTCCACGCCCATGGAACAGAGTAACCTTTATACAGTATTCATTGCATGCAGTTACAACATCTTCTTGAGCTTTGTAAAGTTCCCATGCAGCAGTAAAGCGGCCAGGATCTTTACCTAAGTCTGAATATCCAACCATCACCTGATTGGCTAACTAGAACAATAGAGATGTCTATATGAATCATGGCTGCACTTAGCTAAACAGTTGAGCCAAAATTATGATAATCATTTCGTCAAGTGTTGATCGTGTCAAGAAACAGAATTCCAATACCTCTCTAGAAGCCTTTGATGATCTAAAGTTACTTTATCTATTGAGGGTATTTTACCATTAGGAATATGCTGCCAAAAAATAATAATAAAATAAAAAATTGAGGAGAAAGATTAACATCCATTTGTAAATTTTGGCAACAAAGTGACCACGCATTTCCCAACTTCCAGTCCATTTGTGCATTGTGTTCCCAAATGAGTCACTTCCCTAATTCAGTAGCCCAATCATTCTTCACTTCTTTCACTCTGTTTCCGTCACTCTCCACAATCTTCAACTTATCAATGCCTCTGTCCAAGCAATGACACCCTATAGCAACAAGATAAAGAATCTTCTTCTGAGCCTCATAAACTGGGTTTGGCTTAACCAAGCATCCCCTTTCATATGCCTCCCTCAGAAACTTAGATGATAGGATGAGCAAGTTATCAACTAATACATAGTAATACTAAAGAAACAATAACTCTAACATGGAGAAGAAAGCATAATAGTAGAGTTCAACAAGTGGATTATCTTACCTTGTTCCAGGACCAATAGAGGATGAAGCCGGAAGACAAGGACTTAGGTTCCGGGAGTTGGGAGGAGGCCAAGAATCGGCCACCAAAACACCAAAACAGTTGAAGTCGATCGCTCGATCTTAAGAAAGAACGCAAAAAGGGAAATTAACAAAAGTACAAAACCCTAAAATTTACAAAAAGAGAACTAAATTGCATCTAATTGAAAGTCGAAACACTTATCATATTTCCTTACCGATTGAACAAAACCCTAGAATTGCGGTTATGCCCATTTCCGGTCGCCAGCTTGTTGCTACACACAACAATTTCTCGTCAGCTTTGCTCTTTGGGGGAAAGGGAAGAGGAAGGAAAGAGAGGAACGAGAAAGAGAGTCACATGTGAAGGAAATAAAATTTAGGAAATGGGAAGCAGTTCAATAATATGAGTCCCTCAATTTGGGTATCATTTTTAACAACGTTTGATACACGTTGCAAAAGGTAAAAAGATTTGCAACATTACAAAAAACATTGTAAAAAGTGAACTTTTGGCAATGTTCCAAAAACGTTGCAAAAAGTAAGGTGGTGTTCTCTTTGTATTTTAGTTTTAAAAGTGTTTTGAGTTTTGAATTCGTTTTGAGTTTTGTGTTTTGATTATTCATTTTGAGATTGTTGAAAATGTGTTCTCTTTGACATTTTGAAAAATTGTTTTGAAAAATCCAAAATTGAAAATGTGTTCTCAATCAAACCCATTTCCTTCCCATCTCTCTCTCTCTCTCCCCGTCTCTCTCTCCTCGTCCGTCTCTTCCTCCCTTCGTCTCTCTTTCCTCTCGTCCGTCTCTCTTTTTTTCCAACCACTAGCTTCTTCTTCCCACAATAAATAAACTGACCAGTGTAGATTCCTTCGGTGGCGACGAAAAGTTCCTTTGGTAGCCATTGCATTTGCCGAAGTCGAGGGAACGGAATCTGGTCGGATCCTTTCCGATGGTGGGTACAGACTTGAAAACAAATCCTTCTCCCTTACCCTGTGCCCAAACACACGACCCATTTGCTTGTGTGCATGATGTATGTAGAGGTAAAGGGAAGGGAACGAATGGGAAATGGAGGTCAGGGGAAGGGAACAGTGGAATCGAAAATTGGAGCAGTATCTGGATTAATTTGTGCAATTAACATGTAACCTAAGGTTCTATGTGCCTGCTGAAGACTAGATTGGGGCCAATTTGATGATTCAGTGTTGTGGGGATGATGAATTGAAGCAGATAGTTCCAAAAAAATTGTTGGTCCGTGTGGCGATGGTAGTGGCGGTGGTTGTGGTAGTGATGGTGGTGGTTCCGACGATGGTGGTGGTCAGGGTGATGTTGGGGCCGTGACAACAGTTGGTGGTTGCAGGCGGCAATGGTGGTGATTGGGGATGATGATAATTGAAAACAACGAAAACAAGTTTTGAAAATTTTGGCCAAGTTATAACTGAAAACACTCAAAACGACAAATTTGTCGTTTTGTGTTTTCTTTGTAAATTTTAAACTTGTTTTCCAAAACGCGTTTTCGAAATAGGAAAGAGAACGCGTTTTCACTGTTTTGGAAAACTGAAAATAGAAAACGACCCGAGACCCGAAAACGGCAAAGAGAACAGAGCCTAATCTTTTCACAACAATCAATAAACGTTGCAAAAGACTTTATATTGAGAGTTTCAACAACAGGCCATGAATGTTGCTATATAGAACCAAATTTTAACAACGTTCAAAAAACGTTGCAAGAACTTAAATTTTTCGCAACATTTATAAACGTTGCAAAAGGCGACAATAGCAACATTTATTTAATAAATGTTGTGACATGATTAAACAACATTTAATTAACGAATATTGCCTTTTACGTGTTGCAAAGGGCCATTTTTGGTGTAGTGAATTGAGTAGATTTGGGAGTAAAAATCCTAATTGGCTAAGAGGAATTCGTTCATCTCAGTTTTGAGGTCAACACTAGCGCAAGCAACCAAGTGATAGAAGATCAATTGGTGGATATTGCATAAACTTGAGGACAACCTCATTCAACGTGACTCAAAAAAACGAAAGGCCTGGCAAGGTTCAAAAACCAAACACATAGAGGTGAAAGTTTCACTGCTTCTCAATCAAATTAAAGTTAGGTATATATCTCAATAGAATTCCATATTATTTTACACATTCATCAAGAATTTAAGTCCTACAAGGTTTCAAGAACTCAGAAGCAAGCTGAACGTGTCCATACGAAAATCAGCATGAGAGGGGGTGTCGATAATCAAGGAGTCCTCTAGCTAGGCTTAAGTTCTCAAATATTGAGTAACCAAAAGTTTAATTTACATCGTTTTCCCAGTTTTGTTATTTGGACAAGATCCAGAATTCTCTCTGCATTTTCCCAAGTTTTATTTAGACAACAAAAATTACAACATGCTCTTCATGCAAGAAACTATCACGTTTCCTATAGTTTCCACATTAAATTTTCTGATGGAAATATTTTTCATAAATCGCGTTGGTGGAAAATTACTTTGGTATTCATCCTCTAGTATTGGTCATGGTATAAGAACTATTGCCCATAACTGAAATATATGTGAACAATGCATTCTATATAAAAGGAAGATCTAAAGTTGAATCAACTTATAATGAGAAAAGCCCATCTAGAATAAGAGTTCCTCCAAGACAAAACAATATCATGTACAGTGAAATTGAATGGAAATTGCATTAAATTATTTAATTTCATTAAACGGGCTTGGTGGCCCATGAGGAAATTAAAAGCCCAATCCACTATTAAGTCTCATAGGTGTTGATATGAGTCCAGATTTTTTTTCTTGTGACCGTGGCTACACAAGAGTAACGATAGGGATGTCAAAAAAATCCGACACACCCGATACTCGCTAGGCCCCGCCCCGAACAGGGCAGAGATTACCCGTTTAATCGGATATTCGGGTCGGGGACAAGACTGGTAACTTTACCCCGGGTGGGGACGATCCGGCCCACCCCGCCCCGTTTATTTTTTTTTCAAAATTCAATATTTTAAATGGAAAAATTTCATTAGTTATAATAGAAAATGGCAACTAAAATTATCTAAAAAATATGACAAACAATAAAAGCATTAGTTTACCAAATATATTTGAATAATTTAACTTTTACAAATAAATAAAGACTAAAAAATACATTATTATCTCAGTCAAATGAATGGGGGCAATAAAATGAATTATCAAAAACTTTTTTAAAAAAAATTAAATAGATAGTAAACGGGACAAAGGCACCGGCCCGCCTTTAATGGGTAATGGGGAGGGGAATTATCGACGAGGCGAGGGCAAAGGGGATTTACCCCGCCCGCCACGTTGCCATCCCCAAGTAAAAACGAGAGAGGGGACAACTACGAGTGGAAAAATAGAAAACAGAGGCCATATCGTAGAGAAAAACTTGGCTTCGATTTTGTGGAGGCATTGAAGAGAAGATGCAAGTGTTTTTCTTCCTTCTTAAAGTGTGGATTTCACAAGGGTTAATTCTCTATTCAAGAACAAATTGGAGATTTCTCTAAGAGGTTACTTTGGTGCTACAAGGACTTTGTAGTATTTGGAGTGGAGATCTCATAGATTTAAACTAATGGTTTTGGGGTTGAGATTATTGTTTTCTTAAAGGTTGAATATTGTTGTATAGAACAATTTGTTATGAATTCAAGTTTTGGGCATAAACTTAAATATTGTAATCCCTGTTTATTATAATAGATTTGGTCGGAGTTGCCCTGTGATTTTTTTCCCTCTACACTGGAGGATTTTTTCCACGTAAAATTTAGTGTTGTGTTCTCTTGTGTTGTTTCTTTTGGTATTTCTTATTTGCTAGTTTGATGTTTTTTTTTTTTTGCTTGATGCCATAATTTAATTTTCTACAGTAGCGATGAAATTCCCCAACAAAGAGGTACCGAAGCTGAGGTTGTGTTGGTGTAGTACTATTGCAAGAGTAAATGGAGAATACTTCAAGCACTATGATTAAATTGTCGGCTTCAAATTATTCTATTAGAGGCCTATGATGGAGGATATCCTTTAATGTAAGGATTTACATGAATTTATTGAAGGTGACGTTGCCAAGCGAAGTAGTATGAGTGATAGTGATTAGAAGAAAATGAACAGGAAAGTCAATGTATATATTAGATAGTAGGTTGATTTTAATGTATTCCATTATATATCTCAAGGGACATATGCCCATATTCTTTGGGAAAAACTAGAGTCACTATGAGAGGAAGATCACTCAAATTAAAGTTTTTGCTATTAGAAAGCTTGTGAATCCAAAGTTGGAGGAGGGGAAATCAAGCTAAGCATTTGAGCGAATTTCAAGACTTAGTAAATTAATTTACCACAATGAAATAGCGCTAGATGATGAGATGCAAGTACTACTACTTCTGAATTCATTGCCAAATAGTTAGGAAACTTTGGTGGTATCACTTAGTAGCTCTGCTCCAAATGGTGTGTTTGGACTTACTCTAGTTAAAGATAGTTTGTTTAATGAAGAAATGAGAAGGAAAGATCTTGGCAGGAATCATGCACATGTTCTTATTACAGAGAATAAGGGAAGGAATAAGAGCAAATGACCTAAGGGACATGGCAATTTTAGAAGTCAATCAAATGCAAAAGGAAAGGTCAAGTGTTTTCTGTGATCAAGAGTGTTGTCATATAAAGAAAATTTATAATGCTTTGAAAAATAAACTGAAAGAGAAAAATCAAAAGAAGACTAATGAGAATATAGCAACTAGCAATTCAAATGAGGTAGTAGAAGCAGTTTTTTCTACCAAAGATGAGCAATGTTGTCATGTTGCAGATTCATTTGTTGAGTGGGTTATTAACTCATCGACTTTTTACCGTGTTACTCCAAGATGGGAACTCTTCACTTCGTATAAATCAGGTAACTTTGGTACAATGAAATATGGGTAATGACAATTTTGCGAGCATTGTGGGAATTGGTGATATTTGTCTTCAAACAAATATTGCAGCTTGACATTAAAGAACGTATGACATGTTCCAGACAGGCACCTGAATTTGATATCTACACGTCTTTGATGAAGTAGGGTATGACAATTATTTGATATCTACACTTTACAAGACACGAGTAAAGGTTTGTTGTGAAGCTGTGAATGCAACTAAAAGTTATTCTTCACCAGACTTGAGGCACAAGCGGTTGGCTCAATTGAGCGAGAAAGGATTGCAGATTTTAGCAAGAAAGTCCCTCGTTCCTTTTACCAATGGTATATCATTAAATTCATGTGATTATTGTTTACTTTGTAAACAACATATAGTTCCATTTCAGAAGTCCTCTAGTAGAAAGTCTAATATTTTAGATTTGGTTTATTATGATATTTGTAGCCCAACAAAGGTGGAGTTCTTAGGTGGCAATAAGTATTTTCTTACTTTTATTAATGATGCTTCACGAAAGTTATGGATGTTTTATTTGAGATCAAAAGACTAGGTTTTTCAGCACTTCGAAATGTTTCATACCATGGTAGAATGGGAAAGCGGAAAGATTTTGAAGTATCTCCGAACTAACAACTGGAGGGAATACACATCTAAAGTGTTTGAAGATTACTGTTCAAAGCATGGTATTAGACATAAGAAAACAATTCCTAGTATCCCCACAACAGAATGACGTGACTAAGAGAATGAATCGTGCCATTGTAGAAAAAGTCAGAACCATGTTCAGGATGGCTAGGTTACCTAAGTCATTTTTGGGATGAAGCTGTTCGTATGGTGGGCTACCTAATCAATCGGTCTACATCAATTCCGTTGGATTTTGAAATTTCAAAAAAGGTGTGAATGGAAAATGATACTTCATATTTTCACCTAAAGATTTTTGGGTTCAAGGCATTTCCACGTGTGCATAAGGAACAACGGTTGAAACTAGATGATAAAGCTAGTGCTTGCATTTTTGTTAGCTATGAAGATGTAGAATTTGGCTACAGACTATAGGATCCAGAAAAGAAGAAAATATCATAAGAAGGGATGTGATTTTTCATGAAAATCAAAAGTTAGCATATTTCGAGAAATTTGGAAATCAAAGACGTTGCTAATGGTGTCACTGACCTTACACCTATCTCTTTGCCTCTAGACAATGCTACTTAGGTGGTACAGACACATATTGATAGTCATGCTGATGAGCCTGCATGGGTTGATAGAGATGATCTAGAGGATGTTGAGTAAAGAGGGCAACCTACAACATTGGAACCTCGTGTTACAAGATCTACCAAGAAGCATAATCCATCAACTAGGTATTTTGAATCAGATTATGGGTTGGTAGCTAATAAGGGAGAGCCAGAATGCTTTCATGAGGTACAATCTGATAAGGACAAAAAGAGGTGGATGAAGGCTATGCTGGAAGAGATGAATTTTTTGTAGGAGAATTACACTTATGAGCTAGCAGAGCTTCTGAAAGGTAAAAAGGCATTAAAGAATAAATGGGTGTTCAAAATACAAAAGATGGTGAAAAGCTAGTGAAGTAAAAAGCTCGATTAGTGGTGAAGGTTTTCAATCAGAAGAAAGAGATTTACTTCGATGATATATTCTCTACTGTTGTCAAAATGACTTCCATTCAAGTGGTTTCTCCATGGTAATTTGGAGGAAGAAATCTACATGGTTCAGCTAGAGGGATTTGAAGTAATAAGAAAAGAACATACGATTTACAGGAAAAAGAGCAAATATGGGTTGAAACAGACTCCAAAATAGTAGTATAAAAAGTTTGATTCCTCTATGATAGGTCATGGTTATACTGTTCAAGTACAAATCAGACTGTTTATGTTAGAGATTTTTGGTTATTTTATTATCCTTTTGTTGTATGTAGATGACATGTCGATAGTGGGACAAGATATTAAGTTAATTCATAGTTTGAACTTTGAAGGCAAGTTTGTTCAAGTCGTTTGACATGAAGGATCTTGGACTAGCACGACAAATTTTGGGGAAGCAAATTCTTCGTGACAGGAAAGCTAGAAAGTTTTAGCAATCACGGGAGAAATATGTAGAAAGAGTAGTGATAAGGTGACTTGTGCTTCTAAGAAGGAAGATAAAGAAATAATGGCAAAGATTCCTTACTCCTCTACGATCGGGAGTTTGATGTATGCTATGGTTTGTACATGACCAAACAATGATCATACAGTTGGGGTGCTCGACAGGTCAGGTTTATTGTTAGTCCCAATAAAGATCATTAGGAGGCATTGAAATGGATCTTTAGATACTTGAGAAGTACTTCAAAGATGTGCTTGACTTTTTGTGACTCAAAACCAATTTTAGAGGGCTATACATATGCATATATGGCAATTGATCTTGATGGTAGGAAGTCAACTTCATGATACTTGGTTACTTTTGTAGGGGGAGTTGTCTCGTGGCACTCAAAACTACAAAAGTGTGTTGCCTTATCTAACTGAAGGTGAGTATATTGTAGCAACTAATTCAGTGAAAAAAATGCTTTGGATGAGACGGTTTATCCAAGATTTGGGCTTGAAGCAAGAAAGGTATGTTAATTATGATAGTTAGAGCGCATTAGACTTGAGAATGCTACTTATCATTTTTGGAAAAAACACATTGATGTGTGATATAATTGGCTACAATAAGTCACTAGAACAATTGATATTGTTAAAGAAGATTCATATCGATAAGAATCCAGCTGATATGATAATAAAGGTTGCGACAAGAAAAAAAAAGCTTGAGCTTTGTGCCGGACTGGCTAGCATTGACTCTAACTAATATGTAAGAGGATAATCTCCTTGCTCGGAGGGCTGGAGGGAGAGATTGTTATAAGGGCTTGGTCTAGCGCACGAGGAAATTAAAAGCCCAATCCACTATTATGTCTTGTAGGTCAACATATGAGGCTAGATTTGTTTTCTTCTTCTGATCATGGCTGCACGAGAGTGAAAACGAGAGAGAGGGCTGCTACGGGTGGAAAAATAGAAAACATAGGCAGCTGTGTACGAGAGAAAAATAGAGAAGAGCTTGGCTTCGGTTTGTGGAGACATTGAAGAGAAGAAGCAACTGTTTTCTTCTTTCTTGAGGTGTGGATTTCACACAAGTTTTTCTCTATTCAAGAATAAATTGGGGAATTCTCTAAGAGGTTACTTTGGTGCTACAAGGAGTTGTAGTATTTGGAATGGAGATCTCGAAGGTTCAAACTAATGATTTTGGGGTTGAAATTATTGTTTTCTTAGAGATTGATTATTGTTGGATTTCTCAATTTGTTAAGAATTCAAGTTTTGGGCATAAACTTAAATATTGTAATCTTTGTTTATATAATGGATTTGGTCAGATTTGTCCTATGGGGTTTTTTTTTCCCCTCTACACTAGGGGAAGTTTTTTCCACGTAAAATTTGGTATTGTGTTTTCTTGTGTTGCCTTCTTTTAGTATTTCTTATTTGCTAGTTTGATGCTTTATTTGCTTGGTACTGTAATTTAATTTTCTGCAGAAGAGGTGAAATTGTCCAACAAATTTTAATAAAGACAAAAAATCATCTTCTAGAATCCAGCTGGCCAGTAGTTTCACAATAATATATTTGTGAATAAAATTATATGGAGATTTAAAGGACCATAAACACTAGTACCACCTTTGTCAACACAAAAGTTAAGAGTGAGGAGAAAAGGAACAAACATAAAACCTGGAACTTAGCAACCAGACACATTACATTAATCTAATGGAATATTTGGTAAGGTGGATTGATGGATTGAACAGCAGTGAACAATATTGATGAAGAAAAAGATTTTAAAATCTTATCTACATATTGTCGAATCCATCTAGTATTACATATGCACCAAGATAGGAAAACTAAGCTTCGGCGAGACATTGACAAAGAAAACTCTTTCTACTAACAAAAGTTGCAAGCAGGAAGTATTTTCTTGCTGTCACTTCTATGTTGTGGGAAGAACTGACTCCAAATCATCAGCCTTTGCTTCATCCTTGATAGAATGACTGTGCATATTCCTTGTAAAGTTTGTAGTAGTATCCAAAAAATAGAGAGTAAATGACAGTATGCAGCAGCATACGAACATGGGTATCGGCCCAAAGACCCAAAGGAACAGAGGGAACGAAAAGTAAAATGCCCGAAGTCCTACTGACCAAAAGAAGCTTCCTCTGTTCAAGTTTATTACAACATACTCTATAGCATCTTTTCTATCTTTGAATGTAGGCACTGTAGCTAGAAAGCTAACATGGGCATAGTATCTAATAGACTGCACATTGCAAAGAAAGGCAACGAGAAAACAGAGCAAGATAGCAAAGAACTTCACTGATGACATGATTGGAGTTTTATTACCGTAAACTAATTCCAAGGAGGGAGAGTTTGATTTATTGCTGACATATACACTTATTAAAGAGCTGAGAGTGATAGCAGTTGTCGCCAAAAGTGTAGATGCCATTATGTTGTTCCGTAATGTTTGAACTGCCAAAATGCCATTTTTAAGTGGATCCTGTAATAACAAGTTAATTTGAGTTTAGAATTCAACAGACAATTATTGGTATACTTCACAATATTTTATTCTGTTTTGCTGAAGTTAAAAAAATAAAAAATAAAACATTGTAACTAACGAAGTCAAGAACAATGCAGAGTTTCTTTACTGAACAAAAAACTTGTAATTGTTAACAACTCAATCTTAGCAACTTTGATTAATAAATGTTCTTCCTATAAAGTGTCCTTAGAGGGTGTTATATACACACTTGAAGCAATTATAAATCTCATGATTGCCCGAAGTGCAGGAAGCCAGGAACCAATGGAACGAGACAGCTAACATAAAAAGAGCAGAAGCAAAAAAGAACATAAAAATGATCAAGATGTCATTTTGAAATGGCAGCAATTTGTTTGCAACACAACAATAGAGAATGCATACGTCCAATGAAGAGTGGTCAAGTTTCGGGACTGTAGAATAGAATTGCTTTAACTTCCAACTAATTTAATTCAGAAATTCAGCTGATCGGACCTATATTTATAACTGAATCTACTTATACTCAAGGAAATATTCATAGCACAGGAACCGCAAACTTACAGTACTAGGTTCAGCAAAATATGAAATTTGACACATAAAAGCAGCAGTATAGGTAAAGAACAGTTTTAGACTGAAAGGAGGTAAATTTGGGTTTGATAACTAAAGATGAGAAAGAAAAATAAGAAGACAACTAGGTATCTGACCTACATTTGTCTAAGCGACTCCTGGCTGGAAATGCATGCACCTTGACCTTACTAATGATTTAAGGGCTGTTAAACTTTCTGTGGAAAAATTAAATTATTTTCCCTAATCAAACCATTAGACAAGTGTATTTTGACTTACCTATCATAATATTAATGAGACTCCTTTCCTAATTAAAAAATCAAACAAACACTAACCCCTACGGAGTCACTAACAATCAATCAACCTAAACCATGACTGACTCTAGAGACTTCTGAAGATTAGAGAAATATGTAAAATGCAAAAGAAAATTAAACTACCAAAATACATATAAAAGCTCATCAACAAAGAGTCAATTGAGGATTGGTTTTGGCCAAAAAAATATTATCATAGGAGCTTTATTTTTTCTCAAAACTAATCCTTTATTTCTTTTCTCCTACCTTTCATGAAAATCCTATAAGAAAAAAGACCTAATTTAAGAAGCTCTTATTCAGTAACAAAATTTTTAGCTTCTAGGGAAGTATAGAAACACAAGATTTATGTGGTTGAGTGGACAGTCATATATACATGGTCAGCGCAAAACAAGGTATATCATAGAGAACGATTTTAGAGAACAAAGATAAAAATGATACATAAAACAACAAAGCCTTATCCTATACTTATATGAGGCCAGCTACACAGATCTTCTTCCACTGCTCAAGTGCCATTTCCCTAACCACAATGGAGCAAATTTTTTCGAATTACTTCATTCCATAAGAAAAAAAAAAACAACATATTCCTCTAAGCTTACCATTGTTTACTAGTGTTTTGAAACAACGTGCCCAAATCAAACCCGAATCCTTGCAGAAAAGCAAACATTAACAAAATATGTTTTCTCTGCATTTGAACAAAATTTAAAGAGAGAATCTTAGGTGGATATTATGAAGTCCCTGAAAAACACACTTGCACTATATTTCCGTGAAAATGGGGGAGAATTGAGCTAACTAGTCATTTCAAAGCGCTTTTATTCTGTTAAGATTTGGGGTTCCATCTTAGAAGGTCAACCTTGTTAAGAGGAGTAACACAAGATCTTTATTGATTGGTTTGTGTCAATATCATTTATCGATGTGGGATACATATTCATTAACACGCCCCCGCAAGATGGTGGCTCAGTTGAGCAGACCAATCTTAAAATCCACGTGCTCATTTTAGAGTACTCGTTGGAGCATAATGAGCTTTGATACCATGTTAAGATTTAGAGTTCATCTTAAAAGGTCAACCTTGTTAAGAGGAGTAGCCCAAGATCTTTATTAATTGGTTTGTGTCAACATCATTTATCGATGTGAGATACATATTCCTTAACACATTCAACCCGAGGGTTTGAAGTATGTGGGTTTAGAAACTTGTTAACTGAAAGTCGATTTCAATATCCTTTCCTTGATATCTGTCAATGAATCTTCACATAATACCATAACACTGAAAAGAACTTCTTGTCATCAAATTCCATCACCTTATCGACCTCTAGAAGAGCATGTTCAAATAATTGTGGCTTAGACAGGCAGCCTCAAAAATTGCTTCAATTTCTGATAATAATTGTCAAATTATTCCAAAAAGATATCCAACATTCAACTAAAAAAACTATTTGCTCCAAATAATGCTTACATACTAGATTCGATTAATCTCTAGTCTTGAATTACAAGCAACAAAATGGAGTTCAAAAGGTTGGATGAACAAACAAGAGATATGCAGAAAAGAAGAAACCCAAGTGCTAGAGGAATGCTGGACAACAGCAGAAGTGAAGTGCAGGCTGTAAGATAACAGCAGAAGTTCAATAGTTAGATAAACAGCAGAATGTAGGGATCTAAAGAAAAAAATTGACAAAACTCTGTGTTCTCTGTACAAGGCTTGATAGTATCCTTGGGCTAGTCCACAAGCTAACATTGATAAAATGATTGCTAATGGGCAGTTTTTTTCCATTCATTATACAGGATCTAACAAAATAGACCACGTTTTGCAATAATCATAAGGATTAAGGCGATAATTGGAACTTCAGAAACTAAGATGAAGCTGTCTTCAAACTTCAAGCACTATAAATGTGATTAGCCCACAAAATAATCATAAAAAATATCAGCTAATAGACAAACACTCCAAGTACATTCAAGAGTGACCCCAAGGTCAACATGTGTTGTATTACAATCTGACAAGTTCGAGTTTTAACTAAAGCTTCAATTGTAGAATGATGCAAACCTGACTATCAAATATACCAGCATGTCAAGATCATTGGATTCTCAAACACACGCAAGTATATAACAAAAGGAAAAATTCACAGTATCTTCGTAAGCTGACTCACTTTCATTCACAAATTTTCCCCTTCGCATAATTGCTCTATTAAGTTTTTTGATTGTTTCAGCGGTTTTAGGCTCTTAGTTCAGTCCAATACAAGGTAAAACCACCCAGTGAGATAATGGATGGTAAAACCACCCAGTTCCTCATAAAAGATAAGAGATTGTCACACAAACCCGCCAAAAGGGCAAGAAGGAAATTAGCTTCTCTTTCCCACCCAAGAAGGCATGTGCAATGTACATAGTACAAAAAGCTCTAAAATTGCATAATCTATCACGTGCCTGCTTAAAACATAAAAGACCTATCACACTAAAAATAGTTGTTTGTAATTTTTTCCCTCTCTGAACCCTGAATCCCCAAATTCCAAAATAAAAAGCCCCCTACAGTGGAAGCCAAAATTAACCATACTTACAGTATAAAAACGTTAAAAATGGCAAGTTAACAGCATTTAGGATGGCAAGGAGGGAATGAACTGGGTGAGAAATACACTCAAGAATCCACAGTATTGAGGACCCCGAATATGTTTCTATTAGGGTTTTAAGAATGGGAAAAATGACTTTAGTATACACAAACATGTGGCATGTCTTTGGGGTTGTAAAATTTGAACAAAATCTAGATGACAAAGAAAGACAGTGAATCAAAACTTGAATTTCCCCTAAAATAATGATTGCTGCTACAAGTATCCCAGCTAATATTAATACAAAGATTCAAATAACTTTGTTGACCCAAAACATAATCATTATCTTTGATATCAAAGAACAACCAGCACTTACACACGTGATCATAAGCACATACATACACAACTCGAAAAGCCCCAACAAAATCAATTAGAGAGAAAGTGAATTGGGAGAAAACCTACAGTCATCACGCAATGAACCCATCTTTGGCGGCTCTCTGCATTGAGGCCAATCACAGTTCTTCTCGGGTTTCTTACTATCATGAACAGAAGCCAAACATGGTATGCCAACAAAATCCCCATGCCCAGAGGCACCAGTATATAGTCCACCTTTTCTTCCTCCATTTTCGCTGCTATTTCTCTCTTCAACAAAGTGTAAAAGTCCCAAATACTCGGTGACTCCTCTGAGCCTACCACTTTGAATTATGCTAGTAGTACATTTAACATAAAACAATTGATAGTGGTAAGTCTGGTTGAAATCAAGGCAAAATTGTGTGCCAAAGTCAAATAAAACTAAGTGCGTGTCTGGGCACACGGTTAATTACAATTCGAACCGTTGGTAAGCAAAAATCTGACCGTTCTACAATTTTTAATTGAACATATGCTGACAACTTTGCAGTACCAACTCAGGCCATAACACTCCCATTCCCAATTTTACCCTCCTCATTACACGTGAGAGAATAACATGGAGGATAACATGGTCATTCTTTTCCAATTTCTCTACAAACCGTGCAACACTTTACCAGTCAGTGGGCCCTTGTGATTTGACCCAAAAATTGATTTTGGATTGACAAAATCACTCCCAGACACAGCCTTAATTCTTAACCAAAAAAATTATACATAACCTAAGCAAACGTGCATTGCACGTTGCTTAAACCTAGTATATATATGTGTGTGTGTGTGTGTGTGTGTGTGACCTTAAAATTAAGAGTTGAACTACACGTACAGCCTGTGAAATTCACAAGCCACTCACATGTACAGTGGGGTGGGTTTTTCTTTTCTATTTTTTATTCATGGGTGGAGCCCACCTTCATGTGAGAAGCCTGGTAATAGCCCGTGAAATTTTCCTTGTATGTGGGGATTAGGGATTAGCGATTAGCTCTAAAATTAAGGACTTGATTGATTAACATATTTTAGACACAATAAGTTTTTTTTTTTGTTGTTTGAAAATTTAGTACAAGGCCAAAGGCACTTGATTGATTTAAGCATCGAAAATTTAGGGTACATATGAGTCATGTCTACGGACTTTCGTGGTATGGTTTGAAAATGGATAGAATATGACTTGAAAAATAATGTGCGAGTATTGAACTTCATCAACAAAAGAACATTATATAGTCCCTTCGGCATTGAATGATGCTCTCTTTACTTCAAAATCAATCACTAAATTGGAGATTGTCATTTTTTTTTTTTTTTAAAAAAAAATGAAATTTAGGTTTCTATGATGCTGCCTAAGCTTTGAGAACTTGTTTTAAGATACACGACAGTAGGTAGCTTAACATTAGAGCTTTCTTTTTCCTTGCGGATGCACCAAATCTTGAAATTTTCTTTTTCGAGGGGAAAAGAATAGAATGATATAAAATTAGAATTTCATCGTTTGGAATTTTGAGATCACTGAGGCTAATAAAAGCCGGCATGACACATTCCATGCTGCCAAGATTTAGTTCTTGAAAGTCCACTACTAGAGAAGTTAATGGTAAGAGAATTTTCTATTTACAAAATTTGCTCATCGCTTCCCAAAAGCTTCAGTATTTTTGCATGTTCGAGTGTGAAGCATTGAATGAGGTCAAAATAGATGTCTCAAATCTATTGGGATTAAAGTACCATGAAAAAATGATCACCTTTTATCTGTAATATCATCATCTCTATTCAATAGTTCAAACAGTTATCGAGAATCAGATAGACAAAATTCCCCACTTTGGTACACTAAATTGAAAGACTTGTGCAAAAAAATTCAGCATTTGAAAGAAATGCGACATGTGCACGGTCTCAAGAATTTGGCGGTCAAGATTTCACTCGACAATGTCAATATAACATTTGGAATATAAAGGTGATGCTTAAGAAGCTTCAACTTCTTGGTGGAAATGCTTCGAGGATTTCAGTTAAGAGTACTTCAATTTTGTGAAATATGTCCCTGTTTGGCCCCCATTTTGGGGTGTTGAAAATTTTTACAATAGTGATTGATAAGAGAATGTATGATAGAAAAGTAATGAAAAGTTTTAGATTTGTGTGTAGTATTATTTTATTCGATGAATGTGTGGTTGAAATGAAGAGAGAAGAAAAATTAATGTAATGTAATAAAAAAAAAAAAATTGGATGCCAAAGGGGAGCAAAATGTTACATAATTTGAATTTTGATCGTTCTCATACGACCAAGAACTTTAGATTATTTACTAATTCCTAGTTGCAAATCTAGTCAAAGACAACAAGGGTTAGAAATTTATGGGAACAAACCTTGTTAGAAATTTACTTGTTAGAAATTTATGGGAACAAACAAACTAGAATTTAGTTATTCACATATTTGATGTGATAGTTTGTGTTTTAATTTCATTATAAATAGAGGTCAAATTTATGTTTGTTGTTAAATTTTCAATAAATATAAACAAAAATATATGGTTAGTACAATTCTGCACACATGTTTTGACACAACCTCATAACTCGTCAGCTTAACAAATAAGAATTATAACAAATGTGCTACACTTACAGTACTTATAGGGCGGTAAATTTACAGTCCTCTCTAATTAGTGTGTGACCCACTAATTAATAATTAGTGGGTCACACACTAATTAAAAGTGATGTACACGTGGCTTTTTTGAAATTATAAATTCGAAAAGCACACAGTTCAAACTATCAAGTTATAGTGGTGAACGACTCATCATCTATAAATTTTAAAAGTAATGTTATATGTACATAATGATATATATAAGAGGTTTTTTGACTAGATTGATTTGGTTGATTTGCTCAACTTTGATCCATTTGAATTTTATTTTTTTAATTATTATCTGAAATGGTCTTTTCCAATTTTGACTTTTTAAGCCTTGTATGGTCCTTACTTGACTTAGCTAAAAAATAAATAATTAATTTTAATC
>CAIGRO010046236.1:0-11076 GCA_903798355.1 Fraxinus baroniana
ATTCAAGTTTATTTATTTGTTTTTCTTTTTACATTATGTGTAACTAAACTTTAAATTATGGCGAACGATGTAGTCTTTTGAGACCCTTAATTCTTTAATCCAAGATTTCCGTGGTTTATTCTTTCATGTGTTGGTTTTGTTATGAGTTTATTGCATTAAATTACCTGATCAATAATTTGATGATTTTGTGAGTTTCTTACGAATCGAGATGTGAGTTTGAGATTTAAACCATATAATAAAACCCAGTAAAGTAGTATAATGTGTAGAGATACATATACTAATTATTGAGGTTGTTATAGGAATTCTTATAACCATAATTCGTTTAACTGAGGGTAATTCGTATAGAGATATGTAATTGAATTAGTTAAATATGCTCAATGAGAACTCGAGAGGGGTAAATTGAATACTATAGAAGAATTCGACCGAACACTACATTGGCCAGAACCTTGAATTAGGAATTAAGGTGATCATTAGATGAACTTGTTTTGCCCTAATATTCATTACGTATTCGAATCTTCTATCAATCATTTCCATTAGTTTAAGTTTGTTATTTTACAAAACATCAAACAAGAGTTAGGAAAAGTCGATTAAGACTAAAGTATAGTCCTCGTGGGAACGATAATCTAGACTCAAAGGTCCGCTATATTACTTGTTACGATATCGTACACTTGCAATATAAAAACGCAACACAAAGATACACGCTTTTTACAGAAGTTTCCACCTTTCAACTTTCAGCGACCTTCCATATAGCATTGGAATGTCAGTCTGAATTCTCGTTGGTGACTATCATTAACAATGGATTTCGTGGCTTCAGTAACAGAAAACCCGTTCATGAAGTCATGATTTTTTGTAGAATAATTCTACTTGTACATTAAAAAATGTACATAAGGGTGTACACCCCTATGTACATGGTGATGTACCACTAGCAAAACCGTTTTTTGTAACACTTAAAGCTAAAATTAGTGGTCTTAGTTAACTAGCGATGCAAATGAGTATGGTGTTCAGTTTTCAAATCTATGGCTTACCTACCCAAATTCTGAATATGATGCTTTAGAATATCACAATTTGGAATGTTACCATCTGACTTGATCCCATGGTTAGAAAATTCTCGAGGGTTTTACTTAGTGAAAGAAACAAGTAGTGCACTGTATTATACTTTACGTTTACGATAGTCGAAACACAACCGATGCAATAACGATCAACACATAAAACCAACAAGAATTGAAGATTTTAATTTATAGTAATGTGAAAATAATAAAAATAAATAAGATCGCTTTATAAATTTGAAAGCAGGTTCTATGATCTGTTTTTCATCTTTCCATTCGATTTATCATTATTTTATAACTACAATTTTCTTTCTACAGCTGTAGCATTTTGAAATTGAAACTTGACACTAATTTCTAACCGAAATTCATAGCAACCATCGAACTTTCCAGTCGAAGTTGGACAAGCTTTGACAGTTGTTTCAAATCAATATCAAGAGCAAATATTAACCAAGATAAACAACTTCCCTTCCCATGAACAGATCTGAGCAGAGAAGCCAAATTTTACATATATTGTTTGTAGTATTTTTCATTTACCGCATACATTTTTTGCATGCCGTAAAAAGTCATTTTTTATGGCATGCGTCAATTGCACGCCGTAAACATATGCCGTAAAAAGCTATTTTTGTTGTAGTATACGTTGGGAAGTCCCATCCTCAGAAAATTCAAACACAAACTTCCAAATATGATAACTACAAGGTCTTCTGCACTTTATTTTGCTTCCAATTTCTTCTTGTCCTCGGATGCTCCCAGGACTTATCCCGGGGATGCTATTAGAAACTGGACCCTGCTATGGGTCTAGGGTCATTGACCCATTGCAAACAGGGGCCACCGACAGCCTGTTTGCAATGGGTCAATGACCTTGGGCCTATGGCCTTTTCCTTAGAAACTACATCGAGTTTGTGAATCCAATGTGCTTTGATTATCATGGTGCATGGAACACTTCTGTCACTGGGGCCCATGCCTTGCTTTTCGATAAGACTATCAATGTTAGCACGAGTTACGGGATTTTGACCTGGAAAGGAGATGGGGTTCTGTCGAAGAAAATAGTAATGGGAATGCCAGTTTATGGGAGGACATGGCAACTGAAGGATCCGAATGAACATGGAATTTGAGCTCCTGCTGTGGGAACAAGCCCGCGGGGGGGGGGCTCTAGGAGTTATGGTTTATTCTGATATATGATAATGCCACTATGGTTTTTGATAATGAGACGGTTCAACTTACTCTTATGCAGGAATGAATTGGATTGGATTTGATGACACTATTTCATTCAATCCAGGCTAAAATTAAGTTTACTAAGGCTCAGGGCCTTGGGGGGATATTTTTTCTGGGCACTTGGTTATGACAGCAACTGGACTATTGCTAGAGCAGATATGAATTCCTTTTCCCTATTATAGCTTGATAATCTAATGTGTTTTTGGTACACGTGTGCCGACTTTGCATTGTCCACATGAGACTACCTAGCCTAGCTCGACCTAGAATTTATAGCACATCTGAACATAAAACTAATTTTAGTATAATTAAAATTCAAAATTACCTCTTTGGGGGTGGTCGAGTTGGTAGAGGAGGTGAACGCGAAGATCAAAGGTCACGAGTTCGAATCCCCTGCCAATACTTTCTCGATCGAGCCAGTCGCACCGGGTTCCAGAGAAGTAAACCCAGTGTGAATTGATTGATGCAAGGTCCAAATATAAAAATTGATGCCATCCACCATGATTAATGAAATATATATTTATTCGATAATCTTTATTTGATACCAAGAAAACTGCTTTCTATGTAAAGTTACCATTAATTTGCTGAAAATTATCCATGTATTCCGTATTTTATTTCAATAGATAAAAGCTCATTTCACTAGGTTATCATTTTTCCTTTTTCCCTAACTTTTTCCATTAACAACACTATCGCTGATAGTCATCATCTACACGATCAATTTCAAAGAATCCATTCGAATCTAACAACGAAGAAGGGACGTACAATCAACAACAAAACAAATAAATAAAAGAAAAACGAAAAATAATTTAGTTGAAGCTTATTCTATATTCTCTTGGGGAATAAATAAGATTCAGCTATAAACCTGTTTCACAATTGTACTACTAAACCCAATGACCTTGTACGCACCATTCTCAGGCTAGACGAACCATTTGACAAAGTTCTCAAACACACCATAGTTGAGAAGCTGCATAATGAAAAATATTTGTTCATTAAAATCAGTATATTCGTCGTAATTATATGTGTATTAATCTAAAAAACTCAATATATTCTGTGTATATACGTACCTCTTTTCGAAATCTTCCACTTGTAATCACCGTGAACAGCCCAAAAGAAGTACCCACGAATCCCAAGAGCTCGAGCATAAGCTAACTTCATCGTCACTGATAGAGTATCATCGTACCCAATCCAGGTAGTCCCAGCTACAGAATACATGGAAACACTCTCTACATCATACTCCACTTTGGCCTTATGATCCCTGTTAAACTGTTCTATTTCAGCGAATGTCAAGACTCCTTGATCGCCAGGTCCTACATCAATGGCGGGTGATCCTACACCATGTGATTTCGAGTCCTTAAGCAACCATGTTTTTCCGTATAAGGGCAATCCCATGATCAGTTTGCTCTTTGGGACGCCTGATTTGATCCATGAACCCAGGCCGTAACTTGTGCTTATGTTGGTTTTGGAGTCGAATAGTGCTGAGTGAGCGCCTGTGATGGAAGGCTCCCAAGAGCCATGGTAGTCATAATTCATTACGTTGATCCAGTCTAAGTTTTTGGTGATGGAGGTTGCTGGGTATGATCTGTAGGGTCCGAAGAGGAAGAGGTTGGCAGAGAAGTAGACGGCGGCAGTGAGGAGGAGCGGTGGCCGTTTGGTGGTTTTGGCTTCCAGCTGGACCTCGAGGCGCAATTCGTCAAGCAAATAGGCCAAGTTTTCCATGTCCTTAGGTGTTTGAGGATATTCCCAGTCGAGATCAATCCCATCGAAACCAAATTTTCTTGCCACGTCTATGCTTGAGTCGATGAAATTCTTGCGCATTGAAGGACTCGAGACCATTCGTCCAAAAAAAAAGGAACCTTCGGCTGCCCCACCAATGGAGAAGAGTATCTTCACCAGGGGCTTCTTCGCACGAAGAGTAGATGTGAAATTCACTAGCGCCTCCGCTGTTGTGTACTCTATGTCAAACTTAAATGTGACATTGTTAGGAATAAGAAATGCATAGTATATGTGGGTGAAAAACGACGTCTCAATGGAAGATGGAGGCAAATTCTTGGCCCATGAAGGCCAGTAGCCACCTTTGATTGCCTGAGACGAGGACGAAGAGGCCATAACTGAACATGCAGTGAGACCCAAGATCAAATAGATGCAAAGACTGTAAGATTTTATGCCTGCTGCCATTGTATTATTTTTACCAACATGCACTTCGGATACTATACAGATATATAGAAAGAAGTTTAATCTCATCTTGTCAAATGTTACGCGATCATTAAATTGTTTATATGCTGTTTTGTATGGTTGTGTTTATCCACAGAACCTGTGATTAGATTCCAATTTTGAATAATTGTCAACGTTGCAATTGAAAAGAAACACTGAGGAAATATTATAGTTTGAGTAGTTATTTCACCACTCTAGAAAGCCGTCCTATCATTAATAATTGTGACTTGGTCACTCGTAGAGATTTCTATGATGGAATTGGTTTCTTCTAGACGTGAAAATATGACAACAATATATATAAGTCGGGATACAAGTAGAAAAATGATCAAGAAAGAGTGCATATGAATGCATCGAACATGTAAATGATTCTTGATCAACTTCTTGAGCTTCGACGTTCGAAAGAGAGAAACACAAGTTTTGAGATTTTTTTTAGGTATTTATTATGGAGCAAATGTTTAGGCCATTGTATTTGACTCTTTATGCATGTCATTTTATGTCCATAAACCCTACAAATTTAATATATGAATGGACAATAATGCACAATGTGTGACAATGACTAGGTATAAAAACATATAGTAAAAGTGTACATTGTTTTATTGGTATTCCAAATAATTAATTTGTCAATGATAAGTTTGAAAAATTAGGGACGTTAATAAGATAATGTAAGAGCTCCTAATAATCTGGGATAAATAATACATGCATGGAATGGAGCAAGAGAGAAATTGAGGCAGGAAAAATATGTTTGGATTATTCTCTTTGTGTTTATGATTGTCTCGAGTGGGTGTATGGTAGTGTTTATGATATGATTTCCATGTAAAATATAGGCAAACTTATACATCATTTTCTTATTTGAGAACTTTATCTGTTAGAATCTGAACAAGAATCATGTATATTCATATTGATACCACTTGTTAAGAATAGAAGAAACGAGATTATATGATACAATATAAAGTAGCAATTACAATACAATAACAACTCAAAGAAAATTGACAGAGGAATGGATAATTTATTAATAATGGAGAAAGAATATAAAATATTGTGTTTCTAATTTATACAAAGTCATATGAAAATCAATCATCACATGGGCTATCTACAAGACCCTAAAGAATATATTATGGTTGGAAAGATGATAAAAAATCGAGTCAAAAGAAGAAAACAAAATTTTCTTGGTTATGTAAGTCGAGCGCCTGGCAAGGACCATGGTTTTGTTGATTATTTGACGACGCTGCTCGAGTTTCATAGCTAGCGGCTAGCTAGGGAAACTACAGCAACTTTTTCTCTCCGATCCATAATTTGATCTCTTGAAAATCACTTCAATCAAAACTCCAATACCAACTAGAATTTGGGTCAAACTATAGCATTATTCCTAGAAAAGCAAAACCAAGTTTGACTAATTGTCATCTTGCCATAGTTAATTAGTTAGTATTTGGATTTAGCTTGATATTTTTACTATGATGACTAACTACTGGTGTCGTTATTAAAAGAGAAACATATGAAAAGGGAATTTCATAATTTTAAAAGTTGTTAGGTTAAAGAAATTGCTATTGTCTTTTTATGATTTCATAACTATTTAAGTTGTTCGAAAAGAAACTACTATTGTCCTTTTATAATTTTAAAATTAGATTTAAAAATCTAATTCATTACTGACTCATTGGTATGTTCCATATGGTCTCAAAACATTAAAAGTCATTCTTTATTCAAATTTCTATTTAAATATATTGATAAAATTGTCTTTTTTAAAAAATAAAATAAAATCTTTTGACTTGTTAATTAAAAGATAGGCTAATTATGTTATCACCAGAAATTTTGCTTCTTACACCACATTGTAAATGCAATCTCATTAAAATATATTTTTAATAAATAGACCACAATTGATTTAAATATATAACCATAACTCAATTAAACCCAATTAAAAACTAAAAATAAAGCATACCACATAGATGCCCTTCCCCAATATTACCCTTGTCACTTCACCCCTCTCTCTCCCCAGCAGCAGCCTTCTTCCTCCACAATATCGTGTGGCAAAGAATCCAAAAAGTTACACTTTTGTGGGAATCTCCAACAATAATTTGATCATTTTCTACACTTTGTGAACACAATCCCATATAAAACTTACATGTTGTCCATTTTTATATGCACTATAGTCTTAGATTTTGTATTTCAAATCTTGAATATCTAGATAAGTATATATTTAGCCANTAAGGTGATCAAGAAGATTAATGACAATGCCTATGTGATCGACTTGCCTGGTGATATGGACATCTCTCGCACTTTCAATGTAGCTGATCTTTATGAGTTTTGTGATGATGTTTGTTCATGAAATTCCATAAGTGTATGAATCGTGACAAGTAATAAAGTCGATGTAAGTCCAAGTATCAATCCTACGAGGAATTAGTTTCCAACGTATTTCTCAATTTACTCGATCTCTAATCGAATGTAAAAATACAATTATATGGATGAGGTGATGATTATTAACAACCTAGATCTATAATTCATGTAACTAATTTAACTATGTGGTAGGAAGTGTTTATGATAATTTGATTAGTTGACAAAGCACTATGATCCGGCATCCCCTTATATTAATTCATCCCAACATTAACTCACATTTGAACAATAATTATAGGATATGAAGATCATTGTTCCTGTCAAGTTCAATAGTCCCTCCTAAGATCAATTGAACCTACCTTCACACACAACCTCATAATATTCATATCCCAAATTCATATATGCAAAGATGCATTAAAAACACAAGAACACCAATAGGAATATACATCAATTATATAGTGGTTAATTACTTGAAAGCATTAAAAACATTACAAATATTCAACGCCGAACAACCGTTTTAATGTTAAAATTATATAATTAATATCAAAATATCAGAACAAAGTTCAACTTTATCCTAACATCTAAACAACTAGCCAAACATTATAAGATTACAAGAACACAAGAATAATAAATACAACATCACCCCGAAAATTAGGATTTTTGGAAGAAAGTTAGAAAATGGTCTTGAATCTTGAATTGCTTCAGTGGTTCTTGATTTCCTCTCCTTTGATCTTCTTCTTCAATAATCCCAAGCAATCATTGTGTTAAAAGATGTAGGCAGGTGTCTTGCAGCAATAGCTTCTTCAAAGCTTGAATAAATATCTCAATTCTTCTTGAATTGGATCTTTTAATTGTGTAGAATGTCTAGCTATTGAGCCTCTAAACTTCCTCTATAGCTTCCTCCTAATGGCCTTCTTTTTTTGTAGATGAATATGTATATCGATAAGAAAATATTTAGGTCAAATAGGTGCCGTACAAAGTTTACAAAAAGTGTTTGATAGAAAAAAGGAAAGAAAATAATATGCTCTGGACCAAACATTGTGATTTCATTCTGGTGTCCCCTTTAAGTTTTGAGAACCTGGGTTTCTCTTTAATTTTGCCAATGAGTCTCCAGGTCATGTTGGATAAATCGATACAGTCAATTAACACTGTAGGTGTATTCTAGTGGTGTAATTATCATGTACAGTGATGCACCAACTAATATTTTATTCAAAAAAAATTAAGCAAAAGAGGTGGAACACGAGGATTTTCTAGGGGAGTAGTCACTCATCCTATTGTAGTCACTCCTCCTACTAAATGTTTGACACAAAGTAATTATAATTTAAACTCTCCCAAACTAGCTGCTGGTACTACTGTTTTTGAGGCACACTTAACTTTGAAGTTCAGATGGGAGAAATGCCCCAACTATTGACCTCTATATGTGAGCATCTTAGGCCGGATCACAATCAAGGACAGCGAAGTCATGAGAATTTTTAGGGGCTTAGCATACTGCATTTTTCTTTATAGAGGACGTCTAATATGTATTTGGTTTGAAATGGACTCCTTCACTGGTGTTCCTGACTTGAATTGCTAGGAAGTTATTGACTAGGCCCCGAGTCTTTTAAAGCAAACTCAGGTGTACTACTTCTTGATAAGATCAGCTACCATGTCAACATGTTCATCACTACTAGTAATTAAATATCATCCACATATAAACATAGGTTGTGTGAGTTTTGGTCACTCTAATAAACAGGAGTTGATCAGTTTAGCTGATATTAATGGATGGGTTTGCAAGGCTGTATTAAATTTGTCAAACCAGACATGTGGGGGGTGTTTCAAGCCATACAAAGCTTTATGTAACTTGATATTCACCAATGTCATTTAAGAAGACCAGCCTCTCGGTAGAGCAACCGTTAGGACAATTCTGAAGTGTAGGTTTAACTACTGGGCTGAAAGTTTAATTGAAATCAAACCCAGCCATTAGGTAAAATCTTTTACTTCTGGATTATGCCATTGCACTCATGTAGAGCACCAAATATTTCGTCAATGTTATATAATATGATCTTAACAACCAGTTAAATTAATTTCTTTCTTTCCAACTTGTATAGAAGGTGAAATTAAATTGTTACGTTGAAGATCTTAGTATTTCATGTATAAATATACACGATATATATATTTTAGTGGGGAATAAGTCTAGATCAAGTCAAAGTATAACTAAATCCTAATCCTAACCATGAACCAAATAATATCCAAATATTTCTCTGTATTTTCTTTCTTTTTTCTCACTACCTTTCAAACCACCTTACAGTAATCATACGACTCACGTTTCTTTCAAAATTCTCTCTCTATACTTATCTTTTTCTCTTTCTTTCTTTCTTCTTTTTTTTTAATTCTTCGTGTATTTTACAGGAGCATCAAATAAAAATACCCTCATAATTCTCCATCTTTTGAGAAGAAAGCAAATGATTTTATAAAATTTTGGGGCAGTTTTAAGAAGTACAAAAATCTGCAATTTTGTGAACATCAAATCAAGACTTTCAAAGGTTTAAGGAAGTATACAATACGCAAGTGTTACGTTCTATTTTTACATATTCTTGACATGAAATACTATAGTCTTTCGAGGTACAATGATATGATGTGAAATGTCTTTCAACGTGAAGTTTTTAGGGAATTCCTTAGGGTTGTTTGACTCTGATACTGTGATATGAAAAACGGTATGAATGTTTGTTATGTTGGTGCATGTGTTTAACTTGGAACGTGCACTTAGTCTACTGAGTATTCCTATGTATTCACCCATTTTCCCTACTTCTTACAGGTTAGAGCGGGTCAGTGGTTAACAGGATAAGGTACTCTCGTAGTACCTGAATTCGTTGGACTTAATAAATTAAATCAAGTGTAATGTGGCTGAAATTTTATTCCTAGCAGCAACTTTATTTTTATCGTTATATGAAGCACTTCCTTTTGATGGAATATGGAACATGTTTTATTTGGTTATGTTGGTTATTTATTTTCGTACAGTGACTTGAGAACCTCTAGCTTAATTTAAATTGGTTACATTTTCTTTTCTATTTAAATTCCCAGAATGAACTATTATGTTAATTTGACAATCTTCTTAGCAATAGAGCAAGCAACCTGGCAAATCGCCTATCTAGTATGTGCATTTACATGGGATAGAAAATCAATGAATATATTGTCTCTGTGCATCTCTCACATGGTATTTAAGAGTGGCTGTTATCCAAAGGAAATCGATGCTCCAAATAACGAAGAAATTATTGATTAATGTATGTTTCCTTAGATCAAATAACTAATTCAATCTTCTCGTTAATTTCATAGGGTGTTTGATATGCATTGAATTGGATTATATAATTAATTAGAGGATAACAATGCTTTGGTGGGTAAAAGTAATTATTAGGAGCTTGTTGAGTGCTTATACTAAATAATATTAAATTCATAATTATAAAAAGTGTGCCAAATTATGTCCCTAATTCTTAAATTGTAGATTGATTTTCATATGGTATTTCCAAACAAATATAGATAAGTTGTGGTATCGAAAAATCTTCGATCTTTTTTTTTTTTACTTAAAACAATATGAATTTTTTTTTTACATAACCTTGAGTAAACCATCTTTTACATAACTGTATGCCACGATGTTAAATTTTAATGAAGTTTTATAACGGTTCTAGCTCTTATGGAATCTGGATCGTTACAATATAGTATGAGAGCCCCGGTTTCACTTTTTTTGTAGAACCATCTAGATTTAATTTTTTTTAAATTATTGAAATAAGAGCATAACTACAAAAAAATGTGGATTTTTATTTTTATTTTTTTAAGGCATTGTATCCAAGCTGGTATAGTGCTTGTGCGAGGTGACACCGGTAAGATTGCTCAGGCTATGAATATTTTTATAATTCTTTTGTAGCATATCACTTTCATATTCGTGCTGGAATGCACGGCATTCTTCTAATCCTTCTAGATGACAGTGTTGTTCTTATTGTCAAAGAACGTGAAGAAAGTAATGAAAAATTAGCAGAACATCTATACAAAAAGTCTGAATGGTAAGAGACACCTAATTGTAATGCAATGATGTTGGAGTAGAAATGCTAGGAATGGCATGAATATATCAACTCCAAATGTGAACAATGGAAGTCTAATCATATTTGTTGGGTTTTTTGATACCCAATAAATCCGGGCTATGATGTTAAATCGGTATTTAGTTGGATAATGTTTCATAGGCTTCGGCCGAGGATTGAAATGATATAATGACACCACAATCGGACCAATCGAATCACGTAACCCGCTTGGGCCA
>CAIGRO010046256.1:0-14506 GCA_903798355.1 Fraxinus baroniana
TTCAAATTTCTTTAAAATGTTTCATATAACAAGGATAGAGGTTATTATGTTTAGTACGTGACACTCGAAGCTTAAGTACGTGGTGTCATAGTTAGGAGGGTTTTGAGTTAAGCAAGGTTGTACGAATAGTTTTTTGGATGAAAACTGTGGAAGTCAATTTTGGCGCACATTTATTTAAAGATTTAGGACTTCCACTGCAAATTTTTGAAAATGTTGTGATTTTCGGTTTAGATTACCCTTTTTATTAATAAAATGTTAAAAACCATTTTCCCCTTTTATGAAAGTTGTCAAATTATGGTCAAATGCTAATATTTTTATCAACTAATGATTTTTGGAAGGAAACTATTTGAAGGTCCTTATGTTGTACAAGCTTGAAAGATTTTGTGACCAACATTGCTATAAAATCAAAAGTTTAGGTAAGATCTGCGAAAAATTGAAATATTTGTAACTGTCGCTATAATTAGCGGGTCTTGATTCTCAATAAAATACACAATTAAGTTTTAACTCTTATATTTTATTCTCTGTTTTATTACTTTCATAATACGTTATCAGTACAAAGGCTTAATTTTTTAAAATCTAGTGAATGTAGTAATTTCTTATAAATATAATCACGTGTTGTGTACCAAAATCAATTTGGTGGCATATCAATTTTTTTATATATACATATGCATTATAAAGGCGGTGCCTCTTCTGTCGAAATCAATTAAAATGTGTCATTCTGTCGCAATTAGTTTTGCCGTAATCATTCTTTCGAATTGCATGACACCAATCGAATTGTTTGATATATGCATATATGTATCTACAATAATTTCATTTCCTATACATGCATCCTCTTTGTATGGCTGTAATGATATGTTTGCATGAATTATTATTTACTAATGAATGTTTAGCAATGGTTTCATCAGACTTAATTATTTAAAGAATGGTTTATGTATTCAATCATTTAATGAATGCTTACTAATGAATGTTTTTTTATGTTTAACAATAAAATATTAATTGTTGATTCATTCTTAATTGTTGTTGCTCTTGAAGAATAACATATAATTAATATTTCAGAATAATATTAATTGCTCCTAAAAAGCATGAATTATAATTTTAATATTCCAAAATAATATTGACATATTGCTTTTGAAGAATCAATAGTAAAAAAAAATGCAATGTTCTCTCGAAGTACCCCATATTTTAAAGAATACATCATTTTGGATTGATGTATATCGTAGAAAGAAAATACTCATGTTATGTTGACATTGATTAGTTTTAATACTTGATTAATTATTATGTGATTATACAATATGTATTCATATTTTTGGAAAATTAATTGTATTTTCTTTTGCTTTTTGTGTAGTTAAATCAAATGGCAAACATTGCAAAACTTGAGTTTATTGCACTTGACATATTTGACAAAAGTTTTCTGTCATGAATCCTTGATGTTGATATTCATCTTGTTTCAAAGGAGTCTAGGAGAGAGAACAAAAGAATGAAACAAAGAATCTATACAGGATCGTACAAAAGTACTTATCTTTATTCTTTAACATCTCCATGACGATTTGAAAATTGAATACCTCACTATGAAAGATCCACATTTTCTTTGGAAAAATCTGGTTGAAAGAGTTGATCACGGATGACTATAGTCCTCCCCAAAGCTCACTATAAGTGGATGCATATTCGCTTGTAAGACTTTAAATTGTTAGTGAGTACAATTCTGAATTCTTTAGAATATGTTCAAAATTGACCTTGTGTGATGAAAATATCATTGATTAAGATATGTTTTGGCAACAAACTTTTTCCACATTTTCATGTCTCAAATGTGCTCCTGCAATAGTAATATTGTTATCATGATTTCATAAAGTACTCAAAACTCATACGTTCCCTACTTGTAGATGAAAAAAATAATAACTACCAATTAAAAAATCAGGCGTTATGTCCAACTGGTTTCTGTACCATTGCCTGAAGCAAATGGTACTGCATTGACTGAAGGAAATATAATATCAAGATAAGGACATGGATATGGATATGAACGTGGGAATAGACATTGACACTGATTTGGACGTGGGAGAAACCATAGATGTAATAATTAACAAAAATATTAGCAACAAGGCAACAATTTCAAAAGAACACGAAGAAAGTTACTTTGGATATAGAATGAAAGGACATTGGGCATGTACTTGTCGTACAACAAAATAATTTGGGACTCATTTGGATATCTATAATTTCTTTGCTGATTCAAAATGGCAATAACCATTTGATTGGGGGTGGTGTGATGGAATATATATATTAGTTTACTTTCTATATTTTTAGTATTTCCCCTTGTTTTAGAAATTTAGTTTAAAATGTTTTTATTTATTTATTTATTTTTTTGCAAAATTTGAGACTTTATTATGCATCGTTCATTTTGTAATTAATTAAAATACTGAATTATGTTTATTTCTTTTAAATATGAATTTAAACATTTAAGGAAAAAAAATCTATTTTGTTGTATTTATGATTCATAATGGATTTGTCAAGAATATATATTTAGATTATAGTGCAACTGCACATACTATTTTTCAAAACAAAAAATAATTTTTGAACTTTTAACATTATAAGTAAAATTTAATGTTAATACAATATCAGGTGCATCAAATATCATTGCAGGCTCCAATAGACCTTGTATCGTTTTACCAAATAATACAAAAGTATACATTGACGATGCATTTTATTCAAGCAAATCTAGAAAAAATATGAATGCATAACTTATTTTGTATCGGGCCAGAATCAGAAAAAAGAAAAACTATATGCACTTTCATCTAACAAGTATTATATATTTATAAAAATGGTTGAATCAAATATTATCATGATCCCGAAGTTTCTTTGATCCAAAACATTTTATATTTTGGCATGATCAGTTAAACCATCATTGAATTAACGATATTTTCTTATTTGAAGCTTGTTCGCTTTATTGAGTTGACCATCACTAGCTAAAGTTGGGACTAAATCCCTATATTTCTTAAAATTAATTATGGTGATGTATGAGACCCCGTCACCCTGCACGTTGATCATTTAGATATTATTTGTATGTAATAGATTTGATATATCTACTAAATGACTACATGGTGATCGTAATTCAGAAGTTTTCGATTACTGCTCAAAAGTTTAATTACGAGCATAATTTTCAGATTATACAATTAAAACGGCATGTCTTGCTAATACTAGTGAGCATAATCTCAACATTTTAATAAATATCAGTTGGGATGGTAATAAATGATTTAACACTATTATTTGTTGTTATGTACCTCCAAGTTAATTTATAATAAATCGCTACTATTGACAACAAGTACTTCTCAGCTCTATCTAGAGATTGCTATTAGCATCATGCCAACATTTAAGTTTTTCCCTTTTATCCTTATGGTCATAGTCTAATTTTTCATTTAATTATTTTGACAGTATAATATATGTACAATTGATTCATGACAATGCTCTGAGATAAAAATGAAAAAAAATGTTGAGACTAAATGCGGAGTTTGAACCATTATTCCAATGAGTGATATTTTCTAAATGCAATTTGTTGATTATCAATTTGATTTGACAATTTTTCAATATTAGGGTGAGGAATTAAGAAGCTGAAAAATACATTTTTTCAATACATTTGTATTATTATATTACTAGATCCTTGTAAAATACAATTCGAACCTGAAATTCGAAAAATAATTCACTTGGATCCATTTACTGACCAAAGAGATTAACAATATCTCATGCACTAGGTTTGAATGCTCCAACTCTATTTGACTTCTTTATAGACATTTCGTTAACATTATATTTGATATATTAATATCATGTTTGAAGTGTGATGACATTCGATTCCAAGCCAAATTCTCTAAAAAGGAAAAATTGAGCAAATAATGAAGATGATCCCATTTAGGAAACGTATACTTTTGAAACGTATAATTTTGAAATGCATATAGACATAACAAAATATAAAACCCCAAAACAGGTTCATGTACTAGAAAATATTGAAAATTAAGATATTTCAATAAATTATGTCATTATTAGAAAATAAATGGAATCAAGAAAGAAAATTTGTCAATAGCACTTTTGCACGTTGTATCACTTCATATTATGAATATCGATAAATCAAAATAAATTCGTCAAAGCGAAGTAATAATTGGCCTTAAAAGGACACAATCCTATTACATTTGGATTTACAAGAAAAACTTGAAATTTCTAGACCTACAGTCCAAAATGTTAATAATAAAATCTTATATGAAGATGATGATATTTGAAGGTTATGACAAGACAGTATGAAACAAACCCCAACAATTATAAATGAAAACAATGCAACTTGTATTGAAAACTCAAAGTTTTTTCCCTATTCTTTTTAACCACGCGTTTTCAATAAAATAATATTACACACAACCTAAAAACATTTCATTCATTTTAAACTACACATTCTTCATTAATCCACCCTTCCAAAATGCATTTTATACAAAAATAATGGGGCTCAAAGAGGCCCTATATCAAAGGGAACAGGGCGAATAAAATATTAACAATTAACTGGACTCTTTTTTCCTTTGTTTATTTTTTTTCCACTGGATTTTTTTCAAATAAGGCATTTAACGAGATAGTTATTGCTCATATAATTGTCAAAGGGAAGTGTTATAAAACTATAAGATAAATATTGATGATTATGTAGTCTTATCATCTTGCAACTATTACTTGTTTAGAGAGTCTTATTCGATTCCAATTGTAGCTCTCATTTTGAGCCTTATAAATATTTGTATTGATTTTCAATAAAATATGCAATTGACTTATGACTTTTATATGTTCTTCTCCTTTTGTATTATTACTTTGATTTCAATGAAATTGTTTTTATTTATATTTTTTTAAAGTTTCACATATTATTTAGCTCATGTTTGACACACACACACACACACACACATATAGATATAGATATATTTTGACCCCATGCAATGCACAGATTGTGTTATTTTGAAGGTTATTTTAGCATCTTGAATGCTAAGAATTGATGGAAGCTTGTATTACAAAATTTTAATAAACACAACCATTAGCAAGAAGTAACAATGTCACCCAGACTTGTAAGCAAATCTAAAAAGCAGCCAATGGGTGTTGGACCTAGCCTTGCAGCCAAAGTCATACAGATAGTCACAGCTATGACTCTTACTAGTAACAGAAAACATGTGTCCGATTAAACATAACAAAATGTATTGGGATATAGTGTGTCTAGCGTTAATGGTTTATGGGATATATGTGCGTTAAACAAACTTAGGGCGTGTTTGAGTCACATTATTTTGGAAGAATGTATTTTGAAATATTAGATTGATAGAGAATGTGATTGAAAAAGAATGAAAAGTTATTAATGTGATGGAAAATATTATTTTATTGAAGAATGTGTGGCTGAAATGAGTAGAAAAATGAGAATTGAAAGTTTAATGCGGCTCAAACAGGGGCTTAATTTGATGAAGTAAATGTATAAAGTCAACAATAAAATATAGTCCCTAAGCATGTGAAGAGCATGAGGGAATAAAGTAAACTCTAACGCGTTTTAGCACTATTCGACTCCCAGTCACTAAACAAAATATTTTCATAGATTTCCTTTAAGTCTAATATTTATCTTAAAAGCAAAACTTGATTGCTTAATATTTGAACAAAATATATAAGGAGATTTAAATATGAGAATACAACAATTCTAAATATTATCTTTGTAATACTTCACAAACTCACATAACTTAAATAAGAAAATAGATTATAGGATCTGATTCACGTGAACTCATGCTATAAAGAGCGGTGAGCATTTACGCCCCAAATTCTCGGAACTCAAAGCGTTACAAAACTCATTTTCTTCTTAATTTGACCTTTTAGTTAACCAAAATCAATTGTAAATAAGGAAGATTTTGGAGTTCGAAATATATTTAAAAAGTTTAACGTGGGGTAATTGTCAATATTGACTTAAGACAATTATGGTGAAACTTGATTTTGGAAAACATTCGAAAGAAGATCAGCAAATACAGCAGTGGAAAGAAAAAAATATGTTTGACCTAGCAAACGTCAACGAAAAATTATGAAATTTTAATAGGGACCAAACCATTCATACATGTGCAACATATAAAAATTTGGGGTCTTGACGATAATGTTTGAAGCATGAAAGTATAGCTCGACTATGCTAGACAGAGAATCCGAAACAGACCCAAAGTAGTTTACTAAAATGGGCACAAAATTTTCTCTAGGTATTATTTAAGGTAATTCCAAAAATCACAATTAGAAACTCATAGAACTTTCAAACCCCACTAATTTCACTCTAAAACATGCATTGTAGCCCAAGTTATGTCATTTTTAAATAGGAGGACAGAATCTGAAAATTCATTTCAGCAATATTTAAACTTCGTGCATAGCCAATCCAACATTTCTAACTAGTAGTTGACATGAAATATGTATAAGGCTTGACGAAACGGAAAATTTAACATTTTAAATGTGTCATCAACGTGTTCACAAGAGGTTTACATGACTAAAAATATTATTAAAATTTAAAGAGTAATTCAAATCACCGAGCACTTGTCACCATGCCAAACCATCGCCATGCCATTAACTAACTTGTAAATTTAGTGGGAATGAGTATCACAAGTAATACTCAGTAGGAATCACTTAAGTAAAATGCAGCGTACTCTTAACCTTTCCTTTAGAAAATTTGCAAATTCTAAGTACCTTAAGTCTATGGAAAAAGGGCAAAATGATTTTATGTATAAGTACTTAATTTGAGAGAGATAGCATGGCCCTCGGGGTAGTAGAAAATTGTTGCTTCTTGAACAAAAAAATGCAAGTGGCAATTGGCAATGACCAAGAAGGGAGTAAAACAAATATAAGTGAAATGTTAAAGTGGCAATTGGTAGATTTTAAGGGTAAATTGACTTTTCAATTGCATGGCAGTTTTTTTTTTTTTAATTATCATTATGAGTTTTATTATTATAAGGAAATTAATGTATTAATGATGTTTTAAGTTAATAAAATGTTTCAACTTCATAACCGTACATATTGAAATTAAGGTTTTCTCTTTTATTTTTTATTAATAAAATATAGAATTTTGATTACTTTTCAACCTACCAAGACAACTCGAATATAAATAGTTCAAAATCATTTCTTCTCAAGTCCAATTTATTTTGTTTAACACGAGCTTCAAAATAGGATTTACAATAAATTCTATACAAATACATAAGAAATAAATATTTTATGTAAATAAGTGCATGGAGCTTATTTTTAACTTTTGGACAAAGATATGTCATTACAACTTTAAAATTTTACACAAAGTACGTGCAAATTTACAATCGTGACAAATCTTTAATTTGAGCTCTTATTTCGGTCGTAGCGACTTAATAATATAAATTAGATTATTTTCGAGTTCTACAAGAAAAATTTATTTGAAAACGACATAAGATTTTTTTATCTTGTTCACTACAACTCTCCGCACTTAAAATAATTTCGTCCTCAAAATTTAACTTACTTTGTTTAAGGAGGTCGGGATACTTGGCTAAGATGTCTTCTTCCCTTTCTCAAGTAGCCTTATCCTTACCATGTTTATCCCATTGGACTTTGGCTAATGGAACCCTTCGATTTCTAAGAACGTGCTCCTTTCTCTCTAGAATCACTGCAGGAGCTTCTTCGTACGTCATGTCGCTTTGGACATCAAGTGACCAAACATTCACCACATGGCTAGGATCCGAGATGTACTTTCTCAACATAGAAACGTGAAATACGTTGTGCATTGCATCATCCTCTCTTTTAGTTGCATGGCTTGCATGAAAACTGCAACATGAATTTCCACTAAAAACATCATATCTCATAATTGACAAATAAGAATCTCACAAACCACAAACACGTTAACCCTCAGCCTTCGCCCTTTCTCTTTTCTTCTCTAAAGCAAGGGACTGCTTCTATTTCACACATTCTGCAAACGACAATCTATATTTTACTCGCAAATGGCATTAACACTCGAGAAAAAACAACCAATAAGAGGTTGGTATATAGACCTTGTGCAATTGAATGCTGTGAACAATTGAAACGAATAATTAATTAACTAAAATGCAACTGCGATGAAAGAATTATTAAAATGCAACTTGCTACGGAGCTTGCAAGGATTACTATGTAGAGGCAAGAGCTGATGGTGGAAGTGTCTGTTGAAGCTACCTCAACAAATTGATCATTAGACTAATAGTTTGCTTTGTAGCAAGATTTTTTTACATGTGCATAGAACATGTGAAGAAAAAGTTGATAGTCAAATTGTAGACCCTACGAACAATACACAATTTCTTTTGGGGACAAGCGTTCGAAGATAGGAGAATTCTCAAACACGCAAGGCCAAAAATAAAAATATCACACTTTCGGAGCATATTCACGTATATTAATGTCCAAAGATCCCCTAGTCAAGCGAAGGCTAATTAGATTGTAATACTCTCTTTGGAATATCACACTATAATAGAATGCAGACTAAGTTATTAAGTGGTCCTGATAACACAAAGAGCAGAGCACATACCAAAAATATAAACATAGAAAAAATAGAAAAAAAACATATAGACGTTAAATAAAGTAAATGTAAAGCATTTTCAGCTGTTGAAGAAACTACTACAGAAATTAGAAGAGTGAAGTTGCAAATAGTAATTTATTAAGATAGTTATTAAATGGTAAAATGAATAAAAATTTACACTTGGAAAGGCTTTTCCAAAGGTGGACAATTGACATGTGCATAAGTAAGAAGGATAATTGATTTCGTATGTTACCTTTCTGTTTGTAAGTGTAGGAGTTTCTTCAGCTGTGTTGTTAAGTACGAATCCAATGTCAGCAGTTTTTGCACGAATATGTTTATCCATTAGTATTCGGATAAATGAGAATGTAGAAAGTATTCATTATAACAAATATCTACTGCAATCTTTTGTCTGTATATGATCCTTCCTATCTTCAGAAATCATATTGAATATCCTAGTATGAAGGTATTTGAACAAAAAATTTGTACAGATTAGCCTATAAAAGAAATAGTTTTATGTTAGATTAAATTAGTACCATAAATGTAAAATTAAATTAAACAGAAAACAAAATATAATAGTAAACATTAAATTGTTTAAATATTCACCCATTATTTGCGTAAGGTAGGTAAGGTATGATGTCCAACTCTATTTGTTTGTTTCTATTTTTCCTTATATCTCGTCTGATGGAAGAAAACTCTGAAGACATTAACAATGTTTGAATTAAATTGAATACTGCATTTGCATGTGCCCTGACCTGTTGTGACGTATGAACATTATGGCTACAATCCTATATTTGGAATTTCCATTCGGAGATATAAACAAGAAAGAGATACCAATTGCTACCTGGATACGAACATGGAATTAATAGATAATTGCATCTTATCCATGGACGACCAGCTATTGGCAAATTGCCATTTATGTACTCCCCTAAAATGGTTAAATCCATTGAATCTGTGCTGGCACTCCCTTCTCGTATGATTGTTTGCCACATCATGTGGCGAGCACAATCGTTTTCAAATTTGAAGTCTAGAATTGCATACTCTTTTGAAATAAGGGTGCAACCGTCGTTAATGAGCCGCCTCAATAGTTTTAACTCCAAGTCAAGATTCTAATAAAATATATAGATGTAAATAAATATATTAACTATAGAATGAATTTATTACGATGACTAAACTTTACTAACTTTTATTATGTCTCTTCTGCATAAATTGCCAATTCCATCATCCCAATATGAACTGTATAACATAATTTAAATTAGTTTGAAATAAATCAAATTAAAATATAATATTCATGCTAATAAAGTATAATTAGATTAGTTACCTTGATGGATTCTTTACTACCCAATCTCTAATTGTTGCGTATCTGTCCATTGGATAGTCTTCTAAATGATAACATGTAGATGATGTTGAAGTCCGTATCTTTTTTCCTTTAGCTTTTTTTTTCTTTTATCAACTTGTCAACATCTGTAATTTGTTGAGATGTTGAGGCATGCTTTGGATCCGGACTCCTATTGACAGGAATTAGAACAACCTCCCTTCGATATTGTTGAAGGTACAAACTAAGGGTCAGTTTATTAAATAAGTCGTGTAACGATAAAACAAGTAGCTATATTCTAGAACGACTTGAATTTGACCATAGATGTATTAAAACGTTGCCAGATTGCATGCCTTGGTAGTGTTCTTCCTGCCACTGTTGTTGTTGGAAGAATTGTTTCTGGTTGTCAAGAAGTGTTTGGTTCAACAATGTTCGTTTTCAAGTTGTCACACAAACCAAATACATCTGATACTATATGTTGCCTAATATATGTCCAGCATGTGTTCCATTTCGTCTCTAGTTACATAGTTGGAGCCAATAGAAGTATAACCTAGGCCAGCTGCTCCAACTGAACTATGTATCCTTGAAGTACCAGGACCAGTCGGCATGTTATCAGTGTTTTATGGTCATAGAACATTTGATCCATATACATGTCATGCCTTCCCATTACAGTCCTTCTATAAATCAGATTATTTATTAAAGATCAGATGAATAAACATAAGACTTAACTTTGGAAACTAAAGAACATATAATCATAATACTCCGAAAATTTTACCTTCTCCGTCTGCAATTAAGAAAGCTCAAAATCCCTCTAATGAAAGAGATAAACACAATTTCAGACTAAAAAAAACTTGTTACCCAGTCATCAAATGCAATTCTCCATGCTTTGCATTTAAGAAAAATTAGGTTCACAATTAGCATAAATAAACAATAGATGACATTTAATAATCATATAGCTGGTGTCTACCCAACGCGGACACCTACACAGGTGTCCATGCACACCTGACCCTGGCGCCCGCAGAACGTGGACACCATTGTCTGCGCACTGGTGTTCGCACAGTGGACATCATTGGTCCATGACACTAAATCTGCGCAGCAGCGTAGATTTACACGGGCTCAGGTGTGTAGGGATGAGTGATTTACCTTTTGTGTTGGTTGATGAGGTAGGTGGCGTTGGTGGCTTAGTGGTAGTGGTGTGCTACAGAGAAGTGTAGCGCTTGGAATGAAGGATAAAATTGCGTTGTAGAGGAGATAAATGTTAAATGTATTGGTTATACATTATTATAATTGAGAATATAAAAATTAATTTAATTCCATAGGTTTTTCTGTTTATTAATATAATAAAGTTTTAAATATTTATTTAATTCAAATGATTTTACATTAATTATAAAACATAGTTTTCATCTTTTTAGTTATAAAAAAATATTACAACAAATGCACTATAAGGTACAAAATTGATGGTGGCACAATTCCATTAGATTATTACCAGGCTTAAATTCAACTGATAAGTTAAAAAGTAAACAATTTTTTTTGATGGTTTTATGTTCTGAATTTCGTAGTTATCGTTAAATACTACATTGCTAACTAAATTCAATAAAAACAATTGGAAATACAAATTTTGAAGCATCTTACAATAAATAATAATATGAATATAAATGTCTTGTTTATTTATTAAAAATGTGTACATCTTAAAATTAAATAAAATGCAAGATGTAATAAATAAATTAGAGAAGTGGTGTTTTACAAAAGATATATATATATATATATATATATATACTGGCAATATATAAATTACAATGGCAAATGACAATGTTATCTGTTTATACAGAGAAATATGTTAGAGTTTAAAGTTATTTAATATTTTTTTGAGAATAAATAAGTTATTATTATATTTTGGTAGTGTCAAATTGGGTGCATGTATAGTGAACTATTTGGAAGTTGTTTTATACACATTGTTGATTAGGTATTTCGTGAGAGAAGGTAATATATTGAGGAGAGAAATGAAATGTATAGGATGATGAAACAATTTAAAGCATTGCATGTCTAATTAAGTAGGAAATTAAGGAGGAAGAGTAAATAAAAGATGGACTAAATAGTGAGTAATCAAACCCTAATTAACAACAAGAATAAAAAAGTTTCATATATGATTAGTACGATGTACAAGCAACTGTATTTGGATATTAGATCCAAAATATTTATAGCACCCCATTTTGATTTGAAAAACAAAAATCAGTGTTGCTTGATGTAGTTCTACCTGAGGATCTTTTTTTTCCAAAACATATAAAAAACATGAACTATACAACTGTCTATGGTACAAAATAAATGTAGACATCTTCGTCATTCATGTTGTTTTTCCGAAGTGGGAATATTGGTGGTGTTATCAGAAGCTTTGGAAATCCTTTTTTTCTTGTTGGATTTTGTTTCGGTATTTTCAGCTGGTGTTTGGAAGAGAAGTCTTTTTGTATAAGATGCAGTGATTTCTTTTATACATGTGGAAAGTTTAGCATATGTGTTGTGCATCTTGTGTTTGCCTCTTGTATTGTCGGCATTGGCTTTCATTTCAGTTGATCACATGACTGCTCATAGCTGAAGGATTTACTTTGGTCATTGTGTTTGAGGAATCAATATCAGCAATTGATGGTGCAGGGTTGAAGACAAAGATAATTTCATAACGATACTCACCGGATCCTATTTTTTTTACTGGTTTTTAGATAAAATAGCAATTATGTTTCACTATTGGTTTGAGCAAGGTTGTTCACCACTGTATCTGGATTCTGTAACAGTTGTAATGTATCTCATTAGTATATTTGTGTGTTGGAAAAAATATTCCTAAAGAATGCTACTAATCTAGGATTTACCTGTTGGAAGTGTTCCATTATTGTATTGGCATTGGTTTCCAATAAGACTTCTGCTGCCTCACCGATGATGCTTGCATCCAACTGATGGAGACCCTCTAGGCGAAATTACCCTATGAACCCACGAACTCAATGGAATTGGAACAAATTGGTCTGCTAGGAACGTGTTGAAGATGATCGGATTAGAACCCTAGAAACTAAGTCCTTAAAACCCTAATCTTGAAACGCCACAAAGGTTTATCACTCCCTTTGATAAGTCAAAATTCAAGCATTCAATCAAGAACACAAGAAGGCAAAGCAAAAAGCTTTCTAAATAAACTTGATAATTGATGATCCCTCCCAAAAATAACATGGCCGCTCCTTTTTATAAGTAACAAACCCTAGCTAATTGAAGAAAAACGAAATGGGCCTAATTAGATGTGGATTGGGCCTAATTAATCCTTAAAAAAATAAAAGACTAAAACTAATGACAATTAAAACACAAAAATCCCATAATTAAATAAAAGACTAAAATTAAAATTTCTAATTAACCCTTGCACTCTTATTGTTCTTCCAGATCTATCTCTTGCACAAAAAGATAAGTGACCATCCTTGGTGAAGCTTTGGAATCTTTGAATTTAGTTTTAAAATCTTCTAGCACAACCTCTTCGTATTGCACTTCCATGATCAAGCCTTGCAAAGCCTCTTTCATCCTCTTTGTCTTTGCCCTAGTCATTGGATCGCCAATTCCCCGCAAAGGATCTTGAGAATATTTGGGAACATCAACTTGGTCAGCACCTCGATCTCCATTATTCCCCTCCTCTTCGAAAGGATTTGTCCTCGAATCACCTACATCAAACAATCGATCTCCATCATTCCCCTCATCTTCAAAAGGATTCTTCCTCGAATCACCTACATCACACAAAGATAAATCCGCAACATTAAAAGTTGCACTAACATTACCGTAATCGCTTGGTAAATCTAGCTTTTAGGCATTATCATTGATCCACTCCAAGACTTGAAAAGGTCCATCTCTTCTAGGCTGCAATTTTGATTTCCTTAAGCGTGTCCACCCAAACCCCGTCGCCATGTTGGAAGACAACCTTCAAACCCCCCCTTATTGGCTTGCTTAGCATATTGCTCATTCATCCTTTCAATGTTGGCCTGAACTCTGGCATGTCAATCTTTCACAAAATCTGTCTTTTATTACCATCAAGATTAGCATGATCATTAGTAGGCAAAGGTAAAATATCCACAGGTGTTAAAAAATTAAAGCCATAAACAATTTCGAAAGGAGAAAATGAAGAAGTTGAATGAACAGTCCTATCGTATGCAAACTCAATATGTGGCAAACACTTCTCCCACTGCCTTAAGTTCTTTTGAATGATAGCACACAACAAAGTAGTGAGTGTCGTATTAACTACTTCAGTTTGACCATCCGTTTGAGGATGTGCAACAATAGAAAATAACAGTTTAGTTTTTAATTTATTCCATAAAGTGCGCCAAAAATGACTTAGGAACTTAATATCTCTATCACTAACAATTGTCTTAGGTAACCCATGCAAACGAACCACTTCTTTCAAGAAAAATTAGCAATATGTGTTGCGTCATTAGTTTTAGAACATGCAATAAAATGAGCCATTTTACTAAACCTATCAACAAAAACTATGCTGTCCTTACCACTTTGAGTCCTTGGTAATCCTAAAACAAAATCTATATATATATACTCCCTCCGTCCCAAAAAGATAGTCCTGTATACTATTTTTGTCCGTCCCAAAAAGATAGTCATGTTTCCATTTCAAACATGTATTAAATTTTTCATTTCCACATATACCCTTATTTAATACATCT
>CAIGRO010046267.1:0-18936 GCA_903798355.1 Fraxinus baroniana
GAACATCATTTCAAAATATCAAGCACACACCTAAAGCTTCAGGACCGGCAATGGAGAAGCCATTGTCGAGGCCTGTTGTGGCAGCGGATGCATCAGGTGTGTGTGGGGTGTATAGTACGAGGAGTTCGATGAATACAACAGCTTTACAACAACAATTCTAAGCCTTAACAAGCTTTACAACAACAATTCTAAGCCTTCTTGAATTACTAGTATCCAAATTATTAATTGGTATGTGCAAATTATTTGTTATTTGATGTATTGATATAATGTATTAGCTTATTTATCTACTGAAATGAAAATTGATTTTGAAAATTTATGATTGATTTTGTGTTTAAAAAAAAAAAATTTAATTGGATGATCAATTGAAAAACCAAGCTTTAATGTTGAAGCATATGCACTAGAAATGAGGATTTGGAATTATATTTATGCAACATGTACATTATCGTTTACATCATTATTTATATTGTACCACGTGGCGTGGCAGTGCATCATTTAATAATTTAAAAAAAAAAAAAATTGTTTCCGGCCACAATTTTTTGAAAACAAAGGGGTGTCAAAAATCATGTATGGGATGAAATGTACATTTAACATTATTGTTGGAATTATGGGTTCTTATTGGCGTCCACTCTTGAACATATACAAGCACATCAGCTGAAGAATGAACAAAACTAAGATACCTTATACTTACAGATCTAACAATGAATCAAATGAAGTGGCATAAAACGGTTCATGTAGCCAATTTCAAATTCAGTGGGAAAAAAAATGCTTAAATTGTTGTTGTTGTTATGGTATTGGGACACGCCTACTTGTGATGGAATTGATGTTTATTCTCTGCAAGGATGTAACTTAAAAATTGTTATTTTTTATTTCAGTTTCCAATTTTCCATCTGTATCCTTTTTCTTCTTGTCACGAAACTCAACCTAGTTGTCGAAAGAAATTTATAGCAATCCGGTTCATTCTATCATATGTGACCATCTTGGTTTATAAACATTTTCACAATAAAATGTGTTGCTCGTACAATACTGAATATTGTATTGCACTATTTAAATCATGAAAATGAACATATCACGTTGAATTAAGTAGTTTGAATCGGTTGAAACTCGCGTTCTATCCTAAGGACAATTTTGCTTCCAGGGTGCCGAAGGTCTTCAAGCAATTGACTTCTATAGAATGAATTTCATGTCAAATGACTTAACAAGATGATAGAAATTTTGGAACAAGATGATATTATAGGGATTTTTCGTCAAAATGGTGAACAGGTTGGAGCCTTTCATAAATGTTGCATTTTTTAAAGAAAAATGTAGTAATTGTTTCATGAGATGGTGTTGAAGAAAAAATGCAACTCTTGAATCACTTTTTTTTTTTTTAATGGGAATTTTTTTTTTAAAATTTTTTATTTTTCACAAAATATGATTAAGATGAAATAATTTGTATACAAGATTAAAAAAAAAATACTTTCTTTAATCTAAAACAATTTGTTTTTTATAAATTAAAATTAAGGAAATAAAATAATCTAACTATATTGATATTCACACCATAATTACATGAATGTTCATGAGCTTTAGTCATTGTTACATTTATATCCAAAACTTTTTTCATTACATTGTTATTTTCAATTTTTCACTAATTAGTACAGAAGAGGGAATGAAAATAACTATTTTTCCCTCATACTTCTTGTAGACAAAAATATAAAATAAAAACAAAATTGTGACTAACTGCTTGTTCGTGGTTTTAATGCACGATAGCAATTAAGAAAAAAATAATTAAAGTTTTTTTGTCTAAATTATTTTCCTCCTTTATGTAAAGTGTAATTATATTTGTACCACAGTTCTTGTTTGTTGTCCCTAGCCATGTCAACTGGCCGAGCTGAAACTCAAAACTCAGGATCGGCTCGAGCAAAACAGGTCTGAACTTTTTTGGTCAGAGTCGAGCTCGGCCAAAAATTTTAGGCTCGGACCTTTATGAACCGAGCCAGACCCGAGTTTTTTATTAATTTTTTTTACCGCTGTCTGTCACACAGCTAGCAGCTATGACAACTGCCATTGCATGCAACTGAAAGTTGTCTTCTTCTTCTTCTTCTTCTTTTTTTTTTTTTTTTAACTTTCTTTTTTAAAAACATGGCCCGAGCCTAGACTCGGTGTGCCTGAGCCAACGAACTCTTTTGCCATATTTAGTTGTCCCACATTTAATGGTAATGAATTTTTTTCTCTCATTTCATCATACATGTCGCCAACGTTTTTATCGCATTGTTATCTCTTACCTTCATTTAATTCACACATATGTCCTTAATGACAATTTTTATCCAAATATGTTGTTAATGTATTTTGAATTGAATGATAAATATTTCGCCGAACTGTTGAATTTATATATTTTATAAATATATGATGGAAAAACAAATCTTTTTATGGCCTCCTAACAAATATTTGTGGGCATAAACCATCATGGGAGACAAAATATACCAATTAATGAAATGTTGATAATAAAATGCAACCAGAAAAAAAAAGTAGGAATATAAGTGTGACAATAAACAAAGATTGATGATCTTTATTGCAATTAAATTGTAGGGTCATGTAAATATTAAAACAATATGGAGTGTCTTTTTACTTGTCATGAACCCCAGAGATGTTTGTGCATATAAAACGTTCCATTTTATTTGAAGGTTACTAAGGCCATGTTTTGTTCAACTAACAAAAATGATTAAAGTTCAAATTAAAATTAATAATTAATTTTAACAACATATTTAATGGTGGGAATTACAACTTTTAAGTTTTAACCACAAACTTCATCAATTTTTATTAAAATTTACTAAAAATCTAATTTCAATCTAAATCAAATAAGGCTAACTTCTTTAGGGTTAGTCATTTGACTATTCGTATTTTAAAGTTTCGTAAATTTCAAAAACTTATCCCAATGTTTAAGATAATTTCAAAAAATACTCCCCCTTGAATTTAAAAACCTCCTTTAAGGTTTTTGTATTCAATAACGGATTCACCTTGTTAGCCAAAATAATTTTTTGCTTAATTTGCCATTCGGTATTTATGATATAATTTGAAAATATTTTACTATTCGAGGATTTTTGGATGACACGACAGTAGCTATGTCAACGAGTAGAGCCGGAAAAAAAAAGCTCGAGCTTTGGACCAATCTTTTTTGGTCCTGAGTCTAGCCCGACCAAAAAAAAAAAATAAGGCTCGGCCCGAGCCTCAGCTGGCCGAACCGAGTCGGCTCGCTTTTTTTTTTTTACGAAATATTATCTTAACTACCGTAAATTTTGCGATTTTCATTTTCATTTTCATCTAATGATATACTAATCTTTATTGGTTTCTATGAGTTGTGTTAATTACTTTTTGAGTTATTTACCATTTATTTAACTTTTAATTAATAGTATGATACAAGGGTAAAAATGCTATTTTTTGGCTGTTGATTTTATATAACATCGATTTTATATTTTTACTATCCAATTTTTAGATTAACTTCTTAATGTGGTTATTTTGGGTTGATAAAAGTCGTCCCTAATTGTATTTATTGAAGTTGGTATACTGAAAAATCTCTCCACTATTAATCTTTAAAATATAGGCAATTAAGATACACTGAACTTCGACCATATAATTTTGAGCTCCGGCTCGATTTTTTTTTATTTTAAAAAAATTTTATTAACCTGCATGCAGGCAGCTAAATTCCTGCCTGCGTGCAGGTCACAGGCAGCAATTGTTGCCTGTGCGTAGCAGCTGTAGCTGCCAGCTGGCGCGTGTACAGGCAGCAATTTATATCTTTTTTTAATTTTTTTTTAAATATGCTCCTTGAACGGGCCGGCCCATCCAAAAGTGGGGCTCGGCTTGAGTCTTGACTCGTTCCAACGAGCCCGAGCCCGGCCCAGTTCAGACTTTTTACGGGTCGAGTCCGAGCTGTTCGAGCCGACGAACTTTTTTGACATCCCTACACGACAGGATAAGATTTAGGCGTAGCGGGGCGAGGGCATGTGGATTAAAAATCTAGGTAACTTTATTTATTAATTTTAATTTATTTTTTAAAATATAATTTAAATTTAAAAATATTGGTAAAAATAAAATAAGAAAGAGGGGATGCAAGGTAGTATGTGGGGCGACATTTGGCTATCCCTAAACAAAAATACTATGTTAAATCTAAAATGTTCTCACTATAATACAAAAAATTTAAAAATGCTGTGGAATAAAAGTCAACAATATTACTTTTTTTCTTTTTCCTTTTTCTATTTAAAATTTTGGATTGATCTTATTATATTCTAAGGAAACTAGAAATGTTAATTTTGACAAATGTACATTTCAATTTTATATTTCACATAAGAAAATGGGGCAAAATGGAAGAATTATGCTAACAGAGAGGCTTATGTAATTTTAAAAATCAGAGGGCTTGTCTTTGAGATTTTCATAAACCTCAAGGAGTTTATGAAATTTACCCTAAAATTTCATTAGCCTTTTTTAAAAGGATTTTGCCGTATGTATATAGCAAAATTCATAGGGGGTGCAATAATAGGGGGGGACATAGGATTTTGCTATGTGTACATAGCACATAGCAAAATTCATATGGCACTGGCACCCTTTGTGTACATAGCAAAACCCTTTTTTAAAATTACAGGGTTAATTTGAAACTAAGTTCAAAGTTTGAGGTCCAAAATTAAAAAGTATCATCTAATCAATTGACTAACATGCCCTCGTAGGGTCCGTTCAGCTACAAGTCAAAATTAGAAAACTTCCAATTCCAAGACATCTCTGTCGAAAAATCAGGTGAGGTAAGTCTTCAAATTCCCTTTGCAAAAATGACTGTGTCTTCAAATATATTGAATCTGCGCCAATTTCCTTCTCCTTTACTCTTCACTCGCTCCAAATTCTCCAAAGGTAATTCATTTTTGTTTGATATTTCCATTCAAATTATCGATTTCTCTCTTATTTATTTATTTATTTATTTATTCTCAATTTTGTAGGTGCACATTTTGTGCCAAGAAAAATTGTTCTGAAACTGAGCTGTAACTGTAATCGTGATCTAGAAAGAGAGATCCATAACGAGATGCTGGGCAGAACGCCGGAAATGATTTACGAGCGCCGCCCAGTTTTAATTGCAACTTTGGCTTGCATATTACTGTTGGGAAATGCTCCCCCAAAAGCCCTCGCTTCCGCTTCCTCATCAGCATTCGTGCAAAATGTCATCTACTCGAACAAGATCGCTATTTTCTCCAAATCTTATTGCTCGTAAGTCTGATATCTCTGATTTGTGATAGGGCTGGGCGAGGGTTGGGTTGGATTGGTTTTGAGTGAAACCCAAACACAACCCAACATGTCCGTTTGACAATAATTCAAACCGAAACTAATTCATTCATGGATGAAACCCAACTCAATCCAAACCGACCAAGCTGGGGATGGTTTGGGTTGGGTTGATTGGTTTGGACTTGAGTCCAATTCATGCTGGACCAGTTATTCTTTTGTTGGACAATTTTTTTATGCGCCCAATGGTGGGTACTTTTTTCGTTCAATTTGAACAATTTTTTTAAAGTTTGATACCATTTTAATTTGGACCAATTTCAGTTACATTAAAAATGGAGATTTCAAAAGCCTCAAGTCTATTGAAGTTGGATCAAATGGTTTGTGGGGGTTAAGTTCCATTCCAATATACAATATATATTAAAAATATTGTAAAATATGTTAAATAGATTATACCATGATCAAATTAACTATATATTAAATCAATCTAAATACACGTTGAATACATCCATATTATACCTATTAAATAAAATGAATTTAACCTAAATAGTAAAAATGTAAATCTCCTCTTTTAATTCAAGTATTTAGTCAAAAATCACGTTGAAAAATCAAGTCGAAAAGTCGAGGCATGAGCAGCAATGAGAGGTAGAAGAGACAAGAGGCATAAGAGCCGTGAGGCAGACGATTTTGATTTCCCAACCCGTACCCAACCCAATTGAACTAAAAAACCAGCAAAAATCGGTTGGTTTGAGCTGGGTTGATCGGTTTGACTGGTTCGGATTGATTTTTGTCCAACCCTATTTGTGATTATGCTAAATTGAAGGTTCAAGTTCCCAAGTATAAGAATTGTTATTTTGAGAAGTTTTTATACGAGTTTAATTGGTAGATAATATAAACTTGTTTTTACATTTGTTGATCCTTTGGAAGGTTCAAGACCTTAGAGAAAGCAGAAACAATGTTTAGCCATTTAGCTAGTATCCATTTGTGCTGCGACATAATTGCTTAGGATTTTTAGTTTTGTGTATTAATCTTTGAAATTAACAATTACTTATCAACAATAACAAACACGAATTATCTATAGATAATGAAATCAATATCTTTAATTGTAGCATTGGTAAACATTAAAAATCATACCTCTCACACAACGTTTAAGCCAATCCTTATGTCGCTTTTGATTTCATTGGCCACAATGGCATCTGCATAAAAATATCCTGAGACAAAGAACACAATTGATGAATTCACCCTTGTTTCTCCTCTCAATAGACGTGTTTCGTAGGTGGTAGAATCGATTATTTGATGCACCAAGAATATGTCATATTCATAACATAAAGCCCACAACATTGGGTAGTTTTTAAGTTTAATGAGCCAATTAAAACATTATGAGCAAGGTAAACCCACGAGCCTCATTAATAAAATAAGTCTAGTCCATCCTATTATGGCCCTTATATAATACGTTATATGTAAATTATTCGACATTATAGCTTTCCATAACGTACTTTAATTATATGTGTTGAGTGTCTCACTTAAAAAAAAAAAAAAAGACCATCATACAATTGATATTCACTCAACTAGAAGATTTATATCAACATGAATAAGATACGATAGTATAGCAATATTAAGCCCCTATTTGATGGGCATTAGTGAGAAAAAAGTGATGTTTTGAATTGTAATTTTTTGAAGAATGTGGTTGAAAAATAAGGAAAAAATTTGGGTTTACGTGTAAAATATTTTATTGTGTGAATATGTGGTTGACAATAAGTATGAGAATTAAAAAGTTTTGTTTTAAAAGAAAACATATGCTAACTAAGAACAACGTTGCATCTACGGCACCCATAGTATCCGTACTAATTATCAATAATAGTCATGAGTTATCTTGAGGATACCAATAATAGTCACATTTCGGTCATTGTCGCTTTACACTTGATCTTGCATAGACATGTTTATTTAGGGTGTATTTGAGCCACATTATTTTGAAAGAGTGTATTCTGAAATAGTAGATTGATGGAGAATGCATGATTGAAAAAGAAGGAAAAGTGATTGATGTGATGGAAAATATTATTTTATTGAAGAATGTGTGGTTGAAAATAAGTAGAAGAATGAGAATGAAAATTTTAATGTGTACCAAACATGGGCTTAGTCCTAATGTGAGCCCCATTTTTTAAAACTCATTATTCTGGACTCATTTTCAGCCACACATAAAAATAATTTTGCATATAAATCAAAAGCTTTTTCCTCCTGTCTAACCAAATATTCTAAAAAATCACATTTTTAGAACATCTATTCTCAAAAAATGGGGCTCAAGCAAGGCTTTATATGTGACTTTCGTCAAGAGACATCTAGTTGTTAGTCTCAATGTATATATTCTTGTAGGATCCCCACGAAGATTGTCGCCATGCTTGTGAATCTCTCAGCCCCTAGTTGTGGATGATATATGTATCATGTGGATACGGTATTGTTCATGATTAGTCCCGGCTATGTTTTTTAGATTCTTCTTGTTTTTTGATTGTGTAAATGTTTGTTGTATAATTTTACAATCCAAGTAGGAGACTGTTGGAATATTTTGTGAACTAGTATAATCATATTAGATTTACTCATTTTATATTATAGCATGTTTGAACAATTACATTATAGTGATACTCTACATGCATGGTATTGGAATTTGGGCAATGGGATGGACACGTATTACTATCTGGCTTGAGTTCCATAGACTCTCTCTAGTAATGCACTGTTGGCCCCTTAGACCAACGGACACCTCTCACATGTTTGATTGAGGCTCGACACCAGCATAATGCTTATGACTTTTGAGCCCACATATTTGCATCTTTTAACACCATAGTTTGGCTCTAATTTGAAGAACACAAGGCTCTAGGTTTTAGGGCAATTAATGGCAGCAGCATGCTGTGCAATTTGTTGGAGTTGAGAGGGAATAGAGAGAGTTTATCCCCCTCTATTAATCAATTTTTGTTCTCGTTGTTGCAACGAATGCGGTATATGGGTGGAACATCTTCGACACCATATTTGAAGGTAAATATAATTGAGTTTTATATGTAGCTCGTCATTGATAAATTTCAACATAAATGGCTTCATACATGGGCACCATCAGTTTGAATTGGTTTAAAATTACAAGGCTGAACATGGGCATGTTTAAATAAATTCTAAGCTGAAAATAGTGATCTGAGGGATATGATTATAGGGCTATGAATTTAGTTTTCAAATTGGTTTCAGTTTGTTTTTGGTTTTCTGGAAACAAAAAGTGATTTGGTTATGAGAAAAGACCTGAATCGAACAAAAAGGTGCACTGATTTGGGTACCACTGATTTGGTATGTTTGGGTTTTGGGACTTTCTTCCTTGTACTAAGAAAAACCTTCACATGCCAATATTTACCCCTTCCCAGCCAGTTATAAATTTGAAAACTGAACCTTCAGCAGTTAAATAATAATTCTCTCTCACAATGAGAATATCCATTTGCCATTAAACAAATTCACTGTTACCAGATATCATAAATTCAAACACTAATAAAACCTTGAGATGTTTAATGTATCTAGGAGAGGAGAGAATACAGTAATGAGACATGATACAGAGAGAGGGAGGGGAGAGAATGTGGGCTCTAGATTATCTGGCAACAGACTTTCCTCAAAATTATCGAGCAACAGATTAGCATGTTTGGCTAAGCTTACAAGGTGCTTAAAAGCAGATCTTTTTGAAAGTTTTGACTCAAAATTATCTGGTAACAAGAGGAAGAAGACTGAGATACTGGGTTATAGATCTGCATGGTCTGGATACTAGAGTCCCGAATTTTAGTCTTGGTAACAAAGAATGGGGTTTGAGAGGGGAATTTTATATGGATGCCAAAAATACAAAATAAAACTTTTAAGTTAACTGCTTTCAAGAAATCTTTTCATTTAGCATTCAAGTATAAAATTATTTCTTCTTTCCCAATGGCTTTTACATTCTTAGTGGGTGTTTGGTGGGGGTTAAAATTAGATTTTTAGTAGATTGTGACAGAAGTTTTTGAAATGTGTGGTTGAAAAGCCGTGGGACTCATGAAAGATATGATTAATATTGATTGTTTGACTTTGACTTAAATAAAATCTGATTTTAATCGAAAACAAACAGGGCCTTAATGTATATGTATTTTGTGAGGTTAGGTATTCCCAGCGTGCCAAGAACATATTCAGCGAACTTCAGGAGGAACCTTTTGTAGTGGAGCTAGATCTTCGAGGTACTTGTATATATAATTGTTCACCTTTTCTCATTCCTCTGCCAGAGTTTAATGTGATCTATACATGCATGCCTTCTTCTAGTTGATAGATAGTAGTAGTATTGTCTTCTCTTTATGATATGCAGATGATGGGTACAAGATTCAGGATGTTCTTTTGGATCTGGTTGGCCGACGAACTGTCCCACAAGTATTTGTGAATGGCAAGCACATTGGTGGATCTGATGGTAGGCCTCATTCTTTGATTTTCAAACTGTTCTTTAGCAGCAAGTTTCATCGATTTAGCAACACTGCTTTCCTCTGATCTTTTTGTATGTGATTCAGATCTCCAGGCTGCAGTCAGAAGTGGCCAATTGCAGAACCTTCTCAGTAAAGCTTAATAATTTCACTAGTGAGCTGGGAGATTGGTGTATCTTATATAATCTTATAAATTTCAATGTCATAAGCGGAGCATGGAGATGATATTCAGTGGGAGGCAGAATAGTTAGTGTGATCTATATTATATCAGTCTTGTTTAAACCATTCAGATCTGTGTTAGCTGTTAAATGAGTTCATTACATTGTTGATGAATGTTTTGTGATGTTTTGTAGTGAATGCAAAAGTCTTGAATTTGGATAAAGACGCAAGGCAAAATATTCATTACTTTGTGGTATTGATTGAAAGGCCTTCGAGTAATACAAAGATTATGAGTGAATGCAATAGAAGAGGATGCCGCACAAAATAGATTGGATAAGAAAAGAGGATATTGCCCCAAAAATTGAAGGTTATGCCTTCTACGAGTTACGACTTAGATGATTGCAGCATGTCTTCCGTAGATCTCTAAAATAAGGCCTCATTTACAGAAGTGACATTAGAGAAACAAGTAAAAATTTTGCAAAAAGAAAAATAAATAAGTTTATTACATATTTCAGTAGAAGTAGCTTTGGATTAAAGAACATGGATTCATGCGTTTGATTTTAAGTTTATTGGCAATAAGACTTAACTAGTATTGTTTTTGGTTCATGTCTTCATGATTGTTGTAGATGTGGCTAAAATAGGGAGTGTCCTGAAATATCTAGGTATTGTGACATTCATATGTTTGCTGTGGTGTGTAGCACCCTCTTTATCATTGTTCAAGAGCAATGTAGAAAGTTGCTGAGCATATACTTATAAATCTGCCAGTGCTTTGTATCATATTTCGTACTGTCACTTCCACACACGAACACATATGTTAATGCTTTGTATATGCCTACAATACCTCATGAAAAAAAAAAATGTAGTGAATAAAGTTTACAGCTCAATGGACAAACAGTAGCAGCATTTATATATTTAGCAAATGACCCAAAAATACTATCAAAGAAACAAAAGCTGGTGAAATACTCCAGCATTGTGTTCTTTGTAAAAGTTGATATAGTATTTGCTCTACTGCAATAGGAATCGTGGTCAACAGAATACTCTGTCCCGGGTGCCCTGGTGGATGGTTTTCTCGACTAATCAAGATACAGCTTCATATGTGTCAGGCCTCCAGTCGGATTTCTGAGCACTTAGCATCCCCTCTTGGTTTTTTGAGAATGTTAAATGGACCTCCCAATGCAGAGACTTCAACAAGTTCTCTACTTCCCCAATTGTGCTGGATTCATCGCGCACAATTAATTTACCTCCAGGTCTAACTATTCTATCAACCTCTGCCATCACAGGCACAAGCTTGCACCTGCAAGTGGAATGAAAATAAAATGTTACATTTCCTAGTTCTACTGTTAAAACTTTACAGTATAAACTTGTACTGCTACCTCTTTTTCAATCTGGAGAAAAGATGATCCGCATGCAGGAGGTCATATGTCCTGGGGTAGGTGCTGAAGGATTCACACCAGTCATGATATATCCCAAAAAGGCCGCGTTCATAGATTATGGGAAGTGTATCTGGAGAATCTAAATTCACTACATTCATCACCCATACTTTCAGGTCCTTGAGTGCAGCAGCAAATCTGTAAGCATTATTGTCATATCAGGTTTTGATCATAAATCTGTTATAAGCAATGAGATCATTGTTTACCCTCCATAAACTGCTCTCATGTCCATAACATTTCTCACGTTGGACCAGCTAATTCCCAAGCCGCTCATATATGTCTTGCTCACCACTTTCTTCCAGTGCTCATAGTCTGCTGCAAAGTCCTCTGGAGCTGGTTTCCCGTAAATTCCAATCTGAGATCTGTTGAGCCAATAAGGAGGTGTCTGCGCTCGCTCAGGCCACTCTTCAGGCCATTGGCTACCCCTCTCGTTTCCTTCAATCGGGACTCTATGCATGCATGACTGCAAAGGTACATGCCTGAAAAATATACAACTTGTAATCTAGATCTGTAACGAAAGATTTCACAGATCTATGGAAAAACTTACCATGCTGCATTAGGATCATCATCCGTTTTACACATCGGAGGACGATTTTGCTTTCTTTGATCATAACAATCATTTGAGTCTGGTTTGTGGTAAACAGCAACACCAATGGAATTCAATTTGTCCTTCTTAATTGTGACAAGCTCCCAGCACATGGACACTGTTAAGTTGGACATTTCTGGTAGGAAGCATGAAACTTGTGTATATCAGTTTCTCTTTATCAACATAATATATACATATGGATTTGTTTCTACCTTTCCATATCTCCACGTCTTCTTCAAGGGTTTGATACACCGGAGTTGCTGACCACACAAAATAGCCACCAGGTCGTAGTACCCGGTTCAGTTCCAGGAGTAGAGAACCACCTAAATTTTCATTTTTTAGCATTGATAGGAGGGAATACTTAGCCTAAATTTAGAACAAAATTACTAATAAAGGTCAAGAAAATAAAAGGATAACCATCTGCGTGCCAAGGGACTCTGCAACGTGCACAGTGCACAACATCAAACACTCTGCTAGGAAATGGCAGTCTTTGAGAACCCATCACGGCCGATATTGCTGGTATTCCCCTTTCAAGGGCAAATTGGACTTGAGCCTCGTGTTCATCTTTGGGGGCAAAAGATAGTGCAAGAACATCTCTTTCGAAGAGAAAACCTCCAAAGCTGGCAACTCCACAGCCAACATCCAATACAGTTCGAGTATGCTTTCCCCATGCAATATCTGGCACTGCCTACAGCCAATTGAATTAATCAAATTGCAATATAAAATTAAAAGGATTTGTCCAGTTGTACTTGTCTATTGGGAGAATTAATATACCTCTTGTACAAAGTCAATGTAGTGCAATGCTCCATGTATAAACTGAGTGCCACCACCTGGGAAAGTAAGGAATTCCCCGGTCACCTTGACCCAATTTTGGTGGCCCTTCACCTCTGCCAGCATTGGATGTGGTACATTATGGTACCATATCTACAACAGAAAAAACTGAAAGATCTGTTTGTGCATATATAATTTTGAATGACAATTGCTATTATATGATCATACCTTATCTCTGCTTTGAGGCCATTCTATGGGACTTTTGTACCCCTGTGGCAGTGGAACTAGGCAAGTCGGGGGATCCTCAGGACAGTGCCTTTCGCGATGCTCGTAGTGCTTTCTGCTGTGAAGCTTTGCTATTGCTTTCTCATTGTCCAAACAAGGTATGTAATCTGTACCAGCTGTTACGTTGCATAACTGCCACGTGTATCCATAGATTGTACTATCTTTATCATCCGATCCTCCTTTTCGTCTCTCTTTTTGGTTCTCAGACTGATCTGCTTGAGTAGACCACGCCTTTTCGGATTCTTTTGATTCTTTTGGTATCACATTGCTCTCTCCATCTGGAAATGAATCTCCATCGTTGCTTTTGGAATGTTTCTTGGAATTCTTGTTATCTTTTGTACGAGTCTTCTTTGCATCTTTGAAGGTTGGATCATCTTCAGCTGAGGATATGGATGCCTCATCGTGTTGGATTTGATCAACACTTGTAGTCCCATTAGTATCTTCTTGTGATTGCCATTCTTTCTGTCCTTGTTGGACTTGTTCGTCTTCGTGTTTTTGATGCTCTTCTATGCGTTGTTTTCGATCTTCATCTGATATTAGATTCTCCGTATTCTCTGAACTGCCGACATTTACTTTGATCTCTTCAACGTCATGATTCCCAGTACTATATTTCTCATTTTCGATTTGCTGGCTTTCTTGTTCACCTACAATTTCTTCATGATTCGACACTCCTGTGTTTTCTTTCATCGTATCTTCAACTTCTTGGTTTTGAGTCACCGAACTTTCCTCCGTGGTTTGAGTGTTAAGAGCGTTTTGATTTCCCTTTTCTTCTACAGACTCTTCCCCTTGCAGTTTTTCCTGGGTTTCTTCTACAGCTGAATCCTGATCTTTCACATTATCATCTTCCTTATTTTCATCAATATTATCATGCTCAGGTTCAATCTTATTATCATTGTCAATTATGCCATTTTCTTCTGGTTCTTGCTTAAAAGTATTCTCTCCTGCAGCTTCATCAGCATTCTCATTAGTGCTCTCTGAATCCATAGAAACCTCGGACTGGTCAGACAACGAATCTTTAGTATCTTCCGGAATCTCCTGACTTTCATTAGAATCATCAGGTCGAGATAGTTCATCGGCTTTGATTGCATCACCGGGAAGGTGAACCGAGCTACTGTCTATATGAATAGGATGAATTTTCTTGTCGGAAGGTTTTGAGTTACGATCCGAATGGATTAGTGGAGTGGTCGTGGATTCAGATTGAGTTGTTGATTTTGGGGGAGAGAATGAATTGGAGTTTAGTACCCATACGCCCAACATGCATAACGCTACAAATATTACAGTTGACATCGTTGAGTAAGAAACCCCAGAGGATCGCTTACTGTTGCGAGCCTTCCCAGACGCCATGCGTAGACAAAACACAGATGAAAAAAGAAAAAAATTACAGAAATCAACACAGAAAATAGATGGAAATAAAACTGATTACAGAATTCTGGTAGGTTTGTGGATGAAGACAATAGTGCATGAAAAGAGGCACATTCACATTTCCAAGTTGGAATTTATCAAGATCCGGATGAGTAGGGGAAGGGAGTTTGTTATCCCATGCAAAAAAAAAAAGACAATTCTTTTAAAAGTACCTACTCTCACAAGGAATTTACGAGTCATAAAGGATGGACAAATATGATTTTTTTAGCACTATTTTTATGGAATTTCTGTTTTATCACATTTTGTGAAAATTCAATAATAAAGGTAATAATAAGGCGAGAGGCAATAGTGAAGATTCAACCCCTATTTGGTTCGGCTAAAAAATCAAAATCAAAGTCAAAATCATCAATTAATTTTAATTAACAGTTCATGAGAAATATAACTTATAACTTTTCAACCACATATTCGATCAACTAACTCTACTAAAATTTTGATTTTATCTAAAACAAACAGGAGATCAATTATATGTCTGGTTGAATTTAATCGGTGGGTGAGGTGGAGCTTTGAGACATTGGATGGAGGTGTCAAAATAGACCCAGCCGACTAGGCCCTTTTCACATGCAGCAGAGCAAGTTCTTTCATAAGTAGAGTTTCGAGACATTGGTTCCATAGTAATTATGAGAGTCGAAAAGGATGTGCTTGGTCGACTCGGCCGTTTGCACAAGCAGCACGGTACGGCTCTTTCACTAACCCATGCACAGATGCACTAGTGTGGATGTGTTTATGCGACTCACATAATTTTATACAAGGATCGACACTATAATACAACTAGTGTAAACATCTTACGTTCCAATGTCATAGAATAGAAACAACGAGAAAAATGAATATATATATATATATATTAGATTGCACAAACGTGAAACATGTTGGGAAAACTTGTTACCGTCATAATGTCTTTCATATTGGATCACCAAGAATTTGTAATTCGAAGCGGAAGCGTATCTGAATCAAACATGGTTAATGCAATGAATGAATCCTGTGATTTTTAGTCTTCCAGATCAACACGTTGTCCATCGACTGTGATTTTTCATAAATGAGATATATATAGTCATATCTTGAAAATTCGTCTATGAACGTTATAAAATATTGTTTACCATTCCAAGAAGTCGTAGGGAATTGTCCACAAATTTCCATATGCATAAGTTCTAACGTCCAGCGACTGTGATTTTTCATGAAGGAGATATATATAGCCATATCTTGAAAAGGCGTCTATGAACGTTATAAAATATTGTTGATCATTCCAAGAAATCGTAGAGAATGGTCCACAAATGTCCGTATGTATAAGTTCTAAGAGGTCCAAAGTCTTGTTGGCTTCAAATCTCCTTTTATTGGTTTGTTTTCCCTTTATATAGTCAATATGCATGTCATAATCTGTAAAGTCTAGGGGATCGAGAATTATGTTAGACATAAGTTTCTCAATTATCCTCTTGGAGATGTGACATAATCTCTTGTACCACAATGAGGCAGAATTCTCGCAAGTTAATTTTTTCTTTATACCTCGAGTACTTACATGTTGTTTCATTAAAAGAAGCAATTGTATCAATTAAATAAAGATTGTTGTAACCTATTAAAGAACCAGAACCAACCAATTTTGAATCAGGAAACAAACTAAAATTTTCATTCCCAATTGAATAAGAATAACCAGATTTATCCAAAACAGAAATGGAAATCAAATTCCATCTAAAAGACGGTATGATAAATGTTTCATTAAGATCCAAATAAAATCCAATCTTCAACAATAATCTAAAATTTCCTATTCCACCTCCACGTCTTGTCGTCACCAACATAGATGTATCTTTCACCATCACTTGATTTTCGACAACTCAGGCAACCCTGCATAAACACACTGATGTGAGTTGTTGCACCAGAATCCATCCACCATGTGTATCTAGGTACCGAAGTTAAATTAACCTCAGAACAAACCAAATGAAGAAGAATACCTTTCTGCTCGCCATGCGTGATAGTTGGTACAATTCTTCTTCTTATGACCTGCAGCTCCACAGAAGAAACAACTATTCTCAATTTGTTCCTTATGCTGTTTCTTTTGTGATGCTGTACCCGCAGCCTCCTTGTCATTTTTCCTTTTCTTAAACCTTTTGTCCTTGGAGGTGGTGGCTAAATGAGCACTTTCTGTCCTTTCATGCTTCAATCTTTCCTCTTCTTGGACACAATGTGAGATGAGCTCATTAAGGGACCATGAGTCCTTTNCATGCTTCAATCTTTCCTCTTCTTGGACACATTATGAGATAAGCTCATTAAGGGACCATGAGTCCTTTTGATGATTGTAGCTCACCTTGAATTGATTGAATTGTGCAGGAAGGGATATCAGAACCAAGTGCACCAACAAGTTTTCGGATAAATCCAACTTGAGTGTCTTTAGTTTTGAAGCAATGTGAGACATTTTCATAATGTACTCCTGTATATTTCATTTTTCTTTGTATCATTGAGATAAGGCTTGTCAAAAGTATACTAGTTTCAACATTTTCATTCCTAGCAAACATCTTCTCAATGTCCTCAAGGAAACCTTTAGCCGTAGTCACCTTGTCGACATAGTGCCACGAAACGCTTTTGGAATAGCACGCTTTTTAACCATCATACTTATGCGATTCGATCGTTCCCAATTTTCCATCTCCATCTTGTCATCAGATGTACTCTTATCAGTAAGTGCAGTAGGTTGATCAACCCGTAAAACAAGGTCCAGATCCATGACTCTGAGAACAATCATCACGTTCTCTTGCCATACTTTGAAGTTCGTATCATTAAGAATTAGAATTGAATTGATGCCAGTAGATATATTAGTAGTAGAACCTGGAACTGAATTAGAGAACGATTAATTCGGAACAGCTCACATAAATATCCTTAATATGCAAATAATAATATCAAATAATGGTGGGGCATATCACAAGATACCTAGCACAACATCAATATTTAATTTTTGGACAGAAATATGGACTTGTAAGTGATACTGTTGGTATAGTGACTAAACACTGACAATAAAGAAACATGTCGATCAATTAGTCTTTCTTTGGATCGATTTATTGATCACACATTCAACCAAATAATCACCACATATTTATCACCATAGGTGTATGTGCAATTCAGCCAAATATTGACCTTCATTTGAGCCGATCAAATATTTACATGAATAGCATACACACAAACACCTTTTAATATTCTAAGTTAATTAATTCCTATAAGAGAGGTTGTTTTGACAACGTGTTGTTTCAATTAATTCACTTTCGAATACCTCTCAAAAGAGTCATTTGTATCAAATTTGAAAAGAAAATAATCGAATTTGCATTTTTTATTTATTTTGAAACTTTAGGGCCTAAAGGTTAACAATCCAAAACTTTAGGGATCAAAAATTAATAATCCAAAACTTTATGGGCCAATTTGAACAAATTAAAAAACTTTGAGGGTTTTAATTGCCAAATTTAGAAATTTAATTAATTAATTAATTTTCAACTTTTAGGGACTGAATTATTAAACTCAGAACTTTAAAGGCTCAATATGGATGAACTTTAAATTTTAGGGGCTGAATTATTAAAAAACACATTGTAAAAATTGCAACCCTAACCCTATTTTGAAATTGCAAGCAATGATATGAAATTATCTAATTTTATGCCAAAGGTCCCCGTCCCCAAAAATTCACCTAAATTGAAAACCCTTAAAAAATGAGGGAGAGGGGAGAATCCCGAGGGCGGCGTATGGGCAGCTCTCGCCCGCTGGCCGCTGCTGCATGCCTTCGCCGGTATTGCTTCGGTGTAGCGCTGCCATCTACCGAATTTTTCTTCTTCTTTTTTTAACAGAATAAAACCATGGGAAATCGATCGAAGAATTTTTCAAATTTAATAAAACTAAATTCGAAAATGCTAAATTTGAAAACAATGAAATTATACAAGAACCAAATTAAAATTTTGATTCTTAATGATTCAACTTGAATAGGCTCTGATGCCAATTGTTGGGAAAACTTGTTACCGTCATAATGATTTTTCATGTCGCATCACCAAGAATTTATAAATCAAATGGAAGCGTACTTGAATCAGAGATGGTTAATGCAATGAATGATTTCTGCAGTTTTTAGTCTTCTAGATCAACACGTAGTTCATTTATTTCTCTCTGACGATGGGAGTCAGAACAGAATGAATAATAACTTGTGATCCGAGGATCATAGCCGTGCACACACACACACACACACACACACACACACGGCATGTTAACATAATTCGGCCCATCATGAAATTAGGAACGGGTATGGTCTCTACATATAAAGCTTACACTTTAATTAAATACTTCAAAGCCTAAAATATCGAAATCTTATTAGATCACTTTAAACGGATTTAACCAAAATTGATAGCATTTAATTTATTATACAATAATTCACATATAAGTCAACATGATCGATTAAAAAATCCTTACAATCTTCCACTTGGACTATATGTGTTACCCTATAATTGTGCATTAAACATAACATTATGAGTACTCAGAATTTTGCTATCATTACCGAATGCAGCCCCAAACAATCCGGTCCATCAATCATATCAACATAGGATCAAAGCGGCTTTCGCTACTCATATCGTAACTAAACCCA
>CAIGRO010046273.1:0-10157 GCA_903798355.1 Fraxinus baroniana
GGTTCTGCTCCATTTCAATCATCAGCCTTGTCCCTGCCGACATTTGGACGGTAAATTCTGATTCTGCAGCTAAATATTTTGAGTAGCACGCTAGTTATTTTGGATTTCAGTCTATGCATTGCTTCAAATGATTTGATTAGCTCTTGTGAGCTTAATTTACTTCGTTGAATTTTGATTTGGTCGAGTTTTTATTAATCCTGTTTGATTGAGTTTTGGTTTGTGCAGTGGTTCTGTTTTCGAGTGTTAGTATAGCTGGTATTCTGATTATAAGAGGATAGAATCCCGAAGGAACAGGTTATTGTTTAATTTCAAAGGAACAGGTTATTGTTTCATTTGATAAAGAACAGTTTATTTGGATGGCGATGAAATGGTTTTCTTTTGGGTTATTGTTGTGCCCCGTTTTTAAGAAGTTACATTAAATGTGTGTAGGCATTATTTCTATATTTGGGGTACTACCCTATTGAATCCCGGTTTGTGCTTGGAAGTTAATTTTGGGTGCCCAATGATTTCACTTTGGTTGTAACTTTTTATTATCAATGTATCATGTTATTTTCATCGATAATTTCCCATAATATTCTTCCTAATCTCCTTTCCTCTGTTTTTGTTTTAGTTTTGAACTATTCTTGATCTTCTTTTATTTTTAACATAAAATCTGCATGAGTTCTTGTTCAAGAACATATATGTTAAATGGATAGCTTTCTGCTAGATAATAGCTAGGTTGTTAATGAACTTACAACTTGTTTTTGTGAATCACTCGAGTACCAAAATATTCTTTTAATTTTTCTTTAGAGGAACTTGGTTTTCCCACAACGTATAGGATGATGTAGATTGATATTACTTGTTGCTATAGTAGTATTTATCATGCCCACGTAGGTATCGAATCCTCCAAGAGAAGTTGGTAGGCTTTGGGAAGCAAGTTTTGTCTCCCATTGTGTACCTCCTAGGGTTTAGGAAGTAGGTAGCTTATTAGATATACGTTTCAGAAATGGGAAATTTTGTGAGTTTGACCAATTAATGTCTCAAAATGTACTGTCCTAGGTAAGAGCCTGTTTGACAACAATTAATTTATTTTAAGATTTGCTGCAAGATCATTTTAACTACATGTTCACATAATAAAATATTCTACATGTATACCAAAAACTTTTTACTATTTTTTAATCACATATTCTCTTGGAAATCACTATTCAGAACTCTTTTTTCTACAATAATGGTTGTCAAACAGGCTCTAAAATGGATTTTACTGCCCCTAAGAATTTGATTACTCATTTAGTACCTTTTTTCTATATTATTTTTTAATTGTTCTATTATTGGGAGTATTTTTCTTGGGTACATGAATACGAGTAGGACTGGCAGTTAGCTTTGACTAGCTTGATGGCTAATTGTTTAGCTTGCTTCTGTTTAGGTGGGTTCTTGATTGTGATTTAGCTGATAGAGCTTGAATAAGAAAAATAGTACTAATCGACTAAGCACTATTAGGGAAGTTAAGTTCCATTTAAGCCCAAATGACTACATTCAAGTTATTTATAGGTATATGAAATTCTTGAGGGTTTATGAACCACGGATTTGTTTGTACGCAATAATTATAAACCACAATAAGGAAAGACATAGGGTCATTTGGATTTTAAATGAACTGATTTAGAATCCATTGTTTTGAAACCCGCATTTTTTGATATTTTATTTGAAAGATGATGGATTCATAGAAAGTATTTTAAACCATGGGAAAATATTTTTGTTAAGGTGATTATGTCTATTATGACTAGCCAAACCAGATATCCTAGAGTAAATAGAGATCATATTAGTAAGCATAGAACACAAAACATCATATGAACTTCAAGAACTATGATTATCCAACCATATAAAGATTATTTGGCCAAATCGAAAATACAAACAATGCAGTTATATACATGCTAGTGCACTCATTTATATACATGTGTATTTGCCAAGAAGCGAGAGTGAAATTGGTAGTTGCATGTGTGATTGTGTGTGCACGACTTTTCCTCTATGTTTTTTATTGTCTGTGGTGGGTAGGGGGAAGCAAGGTCCAATTGGGAGAAACAAGTAAGCGAAAAAGAGTCAGGGAGAGGGACTAACTATGTTGTACTGATACGTAGTTGGAGTTGGTTTGTCGGTGTTCGACCCGTATTGGATCTCATATGTGTTGGACATGCTCTGACACGTTTTGAAAATGTCACATGGCATGTGTTCCTTTTTAGTTTATTTTCTTTTGGATGTCATGCATTCTTGAACACGGCAAACCGGGGCAAGTGCTCTGAAAAATAGAGAAAAATTAACCTTCCGACGAGTGCAATGAGAAAGGCCATTGTCGGCGAGTGAAGTGGAAGAGGTTAATACCGACGAGTGTAGTGGAAGAGAGATGGAGAGGGAGAAAGCCTAACCCTAAGCATTAATTGTACATAGACAAAGACGTCGCTTGAAAGTTAAAAGCCAAATACTAAGTAGGGTGAACATTTTTTTAAGTGGGTCAACCATAATATTAAAATTTTAATACACATGAAACCGTGTTAATGATTTATACGTTAATATAATCAAACTTTACTATATATTTAATGTCTTTGAAAAATGTAATTAAAAATTATTAAATAAGATAACCTATATAATGTTTCTGCATTTTATTTATTTATTTGTTATAGATAATGTTTCTGTATTTTATTTTATTTTTATTGTAAAGCTTATGTTTTTATTTTTTTTTTAGTAATGAACATTCATAAATTAATTCACTCATTAGTGTGTCCTAATTTTCTTTCAAAAAGATATATTGGCGTACCCTTATCATATCATCATATCCGAATCCATGCTTCTTAGGGGACCAATCATCGTATCCAAATCCATGCTTCTTAGGCGACCAAGGGCGAACTATCACAGTTGTGAGCAATGTATGAAATGATGCACAACAACTGGTAGATTTGGAATCTACGGAATTTGGCTATGCACTGTTGGTTTCAAGGATAGATTTGAACTTAGGCACTTTGGTACACCCAACCAGATTTAAGGAATTGGGCAATGAATCTCAAATTCATTTGTCTCAAATCTATATATCGAAATGAAGTGTTAGGGAGTAAAATCATAGTTTCTTATTTCTTATCTCGAGATACTTTTGCTCCATGGTAGTAGTTGAGAAAATTCGTCTACATTTTGGGCTTTGATATAATATCTTTTAAGAATATTGTCCACTTTTACATGAATAAGATATGTACTGATGATAGTTTTGGTTGCATTTTGCGTAGTTCATTTCTAATTTGCATTTACATAATGTTTATAGATGTAGATTCTAGAGTTATCCCTTTGGAGTTAAGTTCTCAAATTTAACGTCTATGATTGCAGAATAAATTTCTTTCATATGGGCTTATATTGGTACCTTACTTGAAATTGATGCCCTGTTGAATAATTTTGATTGTAGTTTTCAACTCTCATAGAAAAATTAAATTTGTTTGTGCTTGAACATTTCTACAATACCCACTTCATTTAAAGGTATACATTTGGTTAAAGTAATCTATGTAGTGCATGTTTAGTTTTAGGGGTGTCAATGAGCCAGTTTGATCCAAGCTGTTGAAGCTCAACTCAATATCACAATGGGATTGGAAAATGTCTAGCTTGTCATTTATTTTAGAGCTCCAGAGAGGTTGAATGAGGTTTTGTTGGACCAAGAGTCGAGCTTGAAAACAGGTTGATAATCTGCATAGCAATTAGTGTTCTCTAGCATAGCTAGATGAGGTCAAATATCTCCAGAACTTCAGAAGCTTAAGCTCAAGTCCAATTTGGTGGAACTAGCAAGCGATCTTGAACAAGTTGTAGACAAACTAATCCAAGGTGATTTGCTTGCTTGGCTAAGCTTTCAAGGGCTTATAAACACGGAGTCCCAAGGAATGTATGGTTCAAAAGTAAGTAAAAGTGTTGGGTCCAAAGGAATATGTGTTTAAAAATGATGATTAATCAGCTTATAAGCACTTGAAAGCTTTGCCAAACAAACACTAAGAGTCATCTGAACCTAACGACTCGGCTATGTCTTGTAACATCAGCTTCCTTCCTCAATCTTCTCTCTCACAGGCCATGCAGCCTTTTCCTATGGATTTCTTTTACTTACAACGCTTAAAATTCCTCAGATTTATGATTGATAATATCCCTTTACCAATATAATTTGATGAATTCCGGTAAATCTCAAGGATTTTCTTTCTTTGTGATGCAGACAATAATTGGTCAATTTAATGGAGGCATCTCTTTCTTTTGGAGTTGGTCATACTGGAGTACATTTTTGCTTACATGGTATGCCTTTTCTAAAACTTTGGATATGTAGCTACTTAATGCCCTATTTACTTCATGGGGTAGATGCATATGGTTAGATTTCACTCTAATACACCATACGTGTTTTTTTATTCCCCTTCAAAATTGATATGTTCTGTCCTTTATTCTCTAGAATGCTGTTGATTGTTTTGTGGATGCTGCTTGCTAGCATTCTATGATCATTAAGATAAAATATTGACATCTGTATAAATACATTGTCCTTAATAAATCATTTATACAACGGGTTTGAAGGAGAGAAAGATGTGAAGATCCTCTTTTCGACAGTAGTGTCTGTCCGAGTTCCTTCATTTGCTTTGTTTAGGTATCCTATTTAATAACTTCATGCCGTGCATGTTGACGGTGGTAACTTACATATCTTGGATTTCATATCACTAAAACTATTTTTGTACTTCTTTTACTTCCTGAGAAGAATTATTTAGTGCCATAACATTCTAGAAGTTCTATTTTAATTTTTTCTGAAGATAGCTCAGACATATTTATGGAGATATGCGTATCTTGAGATTATTATTTTGTATTTGTCACTTTGAGCAGGCTTGTTGTGCCCTTGATACAAGGTTACGAAGATGCTGGAGATTTTACAGTAAAGGAAAGACTAAAGACTAGCATACATGTCAACTTAGTCTTCTATTTGATTGTGGGTTCCATTGGTCTTTTCGGACTTATTCTCCTCATTATTATGGACAAAATTGGGTTAGTTTCTTCTCTTATACTACTTTCACTTCATTGTATTTATTTTCTGGCACAATTAGGTGTCTGTAAATTCTTAGTTGTTTTCGATCCAGTATCAGTGGCAAGGGAAACCTGCTGCATAGAATGCACTAAATATGTCTTATGGGTGTACATTATTGGTCTCGTAATTTTCCTTTCTTGGTACGTTATTGGGCTGTTCCTAGACATGTGACATATTTGTGGGGGCAGCCTTATGAAGTTAATTGGGAAGTGGGAGAGTGGAAATGTATTGTCCATAACCAACCAATGAGGCAGCACTGTTCTACTCCATGTGGACCAGCTGGATCAATTGAAGTTGGAAATTCTTACTTTCACATGAGGGCTTAAATGTTTTGTTGATGAGTGAGTGTAGATCGTGTGGCTCTATACATATGTTCTCTGCCTTGTTAACTGTTGGTTGCCATTGTGAGAGAAGGCTGGTGTCTTCAGTGGGTGATTTTTAGGTCCTGGATGCATGATTATGTTCTTTTGATTTTTCATGCATCTTTGTCAATGATGAAATGATTGGATCGAAAGAAATGGATCTTAGAACAATTAGATGATATATAAGCCTTTGCAAATGATTGCTTTATTGTAACGGATAATTGAAAGTGAGGGTCCCATGCATCATGTTTAGTACTAGAATTTGGAACAGTAGCTTGACAAACTCATTACATATTACTCTAGATACCTGGTTCCTTCATAAACTCAAGATAAGGCCGTGCACATATTCCAACTCCCCTTAAAACATACACGAAACAAGAGAAATGAAAACATAAACAATAAAATTAAATTAAATTAATAAATTAATAAGAAAAACTAATGTCGATTATACTGGTCAAATATCATTCTTTAATACTGCAGTTGATGGATCTCAATGCTCTTACTATAACATGCATAGCTGTTCTGATTCTATTGTTCTTAAATGCTTAATGTCGTTTCCATTTATCATTTATACGTTCACTGGCAGGATTAGAGATATACTGGCTTTGGCAATGGCAGGCTCAAATACATTTGGGCTTGTGACTGGTGCATTTCTTCTTGGTTTTGGTTTAAGTGAAATTCCAAAGAGCATTTGGAGAAATGCTGACTGGACTACCCGTCAGAAGGTTCTGTCGCACAAAATTGCCAAAATGGCTGTGAGACTTGATGATGCTCACAAAGAACTATCAAACACCATAGTGGTAAAGTGTTCTGATGACATGCTTATAAACTGGTCTAACAAAAATCGTAATATGAAAACTCTGTTGCAGGAGCATCTATTTTCCTTCTTTTCTGGACTTCTATCTGTACTCCCTTTACCAGGGATTTGTATTCTAGTTATTCCAGTTGTCGAGTTTAAATCATTGCTGCAATTCTTAATATATAATCACAATTTTCATGGATTCATTTCACTTTGGAGCATAGATTTTCTCTGGTACATGTTGGATAAAAAATTTTTAAGGTTGCCTTTTGCTTTAAGCCTGTTGTATTTGGAACCATGCTGTCCTTCATTTGCCCCTTCATCCTACATTATATATCACAGAAAATGATTTTTGCTTGGAAAGTCAATTTCTCAAAGTGTTCCATGCAATTTGCTTATTTTTAAACATGAAAATAATATAACAGCTGGAAAATGTTACTAATTTATGTTCTGAAGCTGGGTTGTGGAATCCTCATTCACTCCTTTATGCAAGCATGCTCAGTTTGGACACATTTTAAGCTCTTGAAAGGTAGGAACCTTACTTAAGCTTACATCAATTGTCAAAATAGCACCTAACCAGTCGTAGCTCAATTTTACGGTAGTTCAACAAAAGCTTGTTCAAGATCGACTTGATATATGAACTTGCCAAATTTCGACCTTTCTTGAATCTCATACCTTAGCTTGAATGCTTACATGTTACATCTCTAGGATTGGACCATCTATCATGTATAGTTAGATGTTTTGTTTTGGAATGTTAACTAAATTATGTACTCAAGTATTGCTTCGAGAAAAGGGTTTACTAAAAATGGAAAATTGTTCCCATAATATGGGATAATTGGACAATCAGTAAGTGTTCAAACTATTGGGGAAATAATGAAAGATGTAGAGGCCGCATTGATAATACTGTGGTTGTTGTGCTAGATTATGAATGTGGATATGCTAGAAGCTAATGCGAAGAATAATTGTCACCTCTAGCTGATTTGATTGAATGCTGAGAGTAAACGAGCATGAATGAGGGTTGATGACAGCATAAATATCTGCAAAGTGAGGTTTTATGCACCCTATAATTTTCTAGGGGTTCAATACTGCAAACTAATTATATAGTATCTTCCAAATATATTTGTCCTTTATATAAGAAATTGGAGTACTGGTTGTTCTCTAATGTTGAGCGCACGCGCGCGCGCGCACACACACACACTCTCTCTAAGAAAATAAAAATATAAAGCAACAGAGCAAGGAGGTGGGAAATGGGCAAGGGGGCGAGATGAAAAGAAGCAAGGATGGAGGTGATGATAAAGTAGGATTCGTCAATTAAAAGGATCGAGGTCATAATGGGTTGTAGAAAAGGAAAGCAAAGGGTTTGCAGATGTCATTTTTCTGCATCTTATAGTCTGATTTTAAGCTTTAGAGCCTCTTTGGTAGGGATTAAAATCGTATTAAAATTGAAAAACTAGCTAACTTTTATTAGACGAGTGGAACCCAATAACGCTATATTTTCAATTTTAATTGTTACCACAAACATGCCCTTAGTGTAGTCTGTTGCATCTCCACCAGCTATGTATCAGCGTTTTATGCTTCTTATCAGCCTGGTCTTTTAATTAGTCATGCCAGGGACATGATCTAAAGAGTTCATAAATGATATGATATCTGCCTAAGTAACGTACATAAGTAAAATAGGATGCAAGAAATGAAAATAATAAAATTTTAGCACAGACTACCGCTTCTTGGCAATATCACTTTACACCATATATTTTGGAATATGGATATATACTTGGGAGTGATATTGTTTATTTTCTCTTTAGCCCTTGATGAGGAAAACATGCATACACTTAAAACTACGTGGCTGGAACGTTTAACAACAAAAAATTACTGCCCATGCATGAATATTTTCCAGTTTTTATGTTTTGGCTGATTCATTACACGTATAACTTTTTCCTTTCCTTCTATTTTTTGGTATCTACTTTAGATTGCTCAGGCAACATCTAAACAGATGTCCAAGCGTGATCCACTGAGACCTCTTATGGAGGTCATTGACAATATGCTAGTGCAAATGGTACTTCTGGTTCTTAAACATTTTCCATGTGTTGAAATCACTGCATATGGTTATTATTTTTGCAGCTCAATTTTTGTTTTCTATTTCCTAGTTCAAAGAAGATCCTTCCTTCAAGCCACAAGGGGGTCGGTTGGGAGAAAATGATATGGATTACGACACAGATGAGAAATCCATGGCAACTCTCAGGCGTCATCTTCGGCAAGCTCGCGAAGAGTATTATCGATGCAAAAGGTATAGTTATTAAGTTAACCATTTGCATTCTCCTGGATGAATTATTTCTGTTCTGCATTCTCAATTTACTTCTTGCACGTGTCTATATCTGTTTGTGAACACTTCAATGTTTTGTCTTTTTTTTCCCTGCTTATCAATTTCCCTGCTCCTTATTTTGTTATTTTCATGTAGTTCTAGTTCTTTGCCTAGGTTGTTGCTAAGTGTTATGTTTATTGTGTTTTTATTCTTATTCTTGTCCCCCTTTTTTATAGTCATACTCTACCTGTATTTCTACACGTAAGATCACTGACTGCTTCACATGAGAACTTCACAGTTTTTTCATGATTGGTGGATGGCACCAGAGATATTACCTTGTTTATTTCCTACCCGATTTCAACCCTTTTGAATTTAGATCCTTCTTCCTTGGACTATTAGAAGTTTTGTTTAACACTCACAAGGTAGGAAACTTGGACAACATGTCGTTGTTACCTGCATCAGTTTTCATTTCATGGCAATTGTCAACATAGGAACCAACTTATCATCTATTTTAGGAATCTATGTAGAAAAAATGTTGAAGAACCACTTGATCTAAAAGCTAGAAGTTTAAGCTGTTAGAGAGGGCACATGGATATCATTTAAACATTGTCTCCAACAAATACTATGTATCACTCAGTAACTGTGCGTCTGTGATGATCATCTTAATAAAATATTTTATACTCTCTTCTGTTATTTTATTATTTTTTTTTTTTTTGGCAGTGAGTACCTGGCTTATGTTACACAGGCGCTTGAATTAGAAGATACTATAAAGAATTATGAACGACGCAATACAACTGGATGGTTTGCATCTTCTCTATTTCCTTATTGAAGCTTGGTTCCTTTGTTTGGATGTTACCAAAAATTCTTTTCTTGAAAATTTGCATTTAAACAAGCTATATTCAATATGCATATGACGTTTCTCTTGTAGATGTCTAACTGGGACATGAGGCCATTTAATTTGAGCTGAATTTAGTGTCACATTCATCCTCTGATACATATTCTTAACAGATATCACATTCATCCTCTGATACATAGTCTTAACCCAAATTTCTAGAGGTCAGAAAGTAAAATGTCTTCAAATTTAGAGTCTTAATCATATTATCATGACACTATTCTAAATCCATTGCTGATCATATCTTTTGGTGGTGATCAAAGTCTGCATGAATATGCAATTTATGCGAAGTACAAAATGCTTCCATCCGTAGTGTTTAGCCTATATCATTATGTTAACCATAGCATATTAAAGCTTAAGTTGTTATAGATGGGCCATATTTATTCATTTCAAGTCTTCAACATGCATGCCCCCTCATGTGTTGGCTGGGTTCATTCTTTCTCGTCCAAGGCCTAACACATTAACTATTTCTTAATAATTGGGTGGAGACGGGACTTGAATCCTGTTCTTTTGTGTAACCATGTGAATTATCCCATCTAAAAGTTTAAGCTGTTAGAGAGGAGCCATACGTATTCAATTAAATTGTTCAACACATTAAGTTTTTTAACTTAGTGTAGTTTTTACTGAGTTTAATTGAATTAAAATAGAAAATAACATTGATTATTCTGTGCTTTCTGTTAGTCTGCTAAATGGTGCCTCTATTAGGCACTGTTTGTACTGGCAACTGACCTACTTCTCATGATAATCTTTTTGTT
>CAIGRO010046305.1:0-10544 GCA_903798355.1 Fraxinus baroniana
CTTCACTAGTAAATACACCCCCTTTGGGGACTTTGTCTCAAGAGGTTTGTTCCTCACACAATCGTTTGACCCATTTTCTCTTTAATTGTTGACGGATTAAAAACACACGAAACATTATGATATGGAAAATAATCTTTATTGGCTACATTTGGTGCTTATATTTGTTTTCACCACAACTATAAATGACATCCATGCGCTTGTAATTTTCATAAACCACTCTATTGACATCACATAACCACAGGTCAATCTGTAGTTTCTGATTAGATATAGATTTGATTATCACGTTATTTGGTTGCATAGTTGTGCTTTGTAGTTTCTTTTGTACAATTTTTTTTTGTCAAGAACTGAAAATGGGGATTGTTGACTAGGACGAGTATTCTGAATGCTTGCCTCTCTTTTAAAATGTAATCCTTAGTAGATGTACCAGTCAACCTAGCGAAATGCTAAAAGGGACAAGGTAATTGACCTCAAATTTATTGATTATGCAATCCCTAGTATGTTGTTGTGATTGATTATGCATGGAGAATGATTCTGCTTGTTCGACATTGTTTGGCTATGCAACCATGCTTGGGAATTTTTCTGTAAATGGTTTAAATTATTAACAAATAGAAATTGCGTCTCTCTCGAAATGTATGAATAAAATGTAAATTTACTTTTTATAAACTCTTTATAAATATGAGTCAAATGACTTAGAAGTAAAAACTCCGTTTTAAGTTTCTTATTTTTGTCAAATATAATTTTTAAAGCGATAGTTTTACTAAACAAAATTTAGTTATTTAAAAAGTAACTTTTAAAATATAGCATAAACATGCAGTAACAATAACTAGAAGATAAAAAGAATAGCACACCAAAACATTCAAGAGAGGGAGTTGATATTTGCTATCATTAAAATTTTGACTCGTTGACACATCAACTCTTGTTAGCAAATGTAAAGATGTTTTAAGTCATTTGTAGATTACAATATTGGCATTTTTATCTGTTTGATGCTAAGTTGCTATGAATTTTGAAGAGTTAATATGTCAAGGTGTCAAAAACTTACGGAGAGAACACTAAACGAGGACAACAAATTATAACTATAATCGATGCTAAATTGCAACGAATTTTTTGAAGTTTAAGCATCAAATGCTAATAAATCAATCATATTTGATTAAATCCATAAATCTATTTTCTTCTCTATCAATTCTAGTCTCAATAAGAATGTTAAAGTAGGCAATGTAAAATGGATAACTCATCTGGATAATAAAAATAATAAGTGCAAATTACCAGTGTGGAAGGAATGGGGAGAAGCAGATATGGATAGATAGAAATTGGTAGGTAAAGTGTTTTGTTGGACTTGTTCCTACGATTTAGAATAAAAAATCTTTCAATGTCTTGATTTCAATGAATTGGACTTCTATTTGTCAATCGATGTGAAATTTTTTTGCTTACGATCAAGTGGGTCCAATTGTTATTCCGACTTGACTGTCCTATCTTTAAATTGATCGCTCGTTTCAATTTTGGTAAATACAAATAATTTTTATTTACTTTTGCATGATAAATTATGTATACCAAGATTTTGGCATCTGATTTTGTTACTCCGTTGGTTTCTCATTTTTTATTCATAAAAATGAAAAATATAATCATTATCTATCATATCAAATCATCAATTTTGAATTTCTCTATCTTATGTGGGACCCAATAAGGCTATATTTTTCATTTTTATTTCATTATTGTTGAATGAGAATGAAAATATAATCGTTATTGAACTCCGCAAAAAAAATAGAAATTTAAAATTGACGACTTAATGTGATGAATAAATCATATTTTTTATTTTTATGATTGAAAAATGAGAAACAAACTCCAAAATTTTATGGTAGAACGTCCAAGGAGACAGCGTATTTGAACTCCATCGAGTTTGCGAATAAATTGTGGCTGTCGGAAGTGGGACCCATATATGAACTCGTGGCTCCAAAGCCCGACAAAAATTAGGGAAAAGAAAAAAGGACCGGATTCTTGCTGCCTAAAATCCACGAGTAAAATCTTCTTCCCCTAAAAGGTAAAATCCCAATATTCACTTGAATTCCAGTTTTAGTTCGTTCTCTCTTCATAAAAACCTTACAAAACACTCACAAGTCAACAACCCCAAATAGGTAAAAAATACTTTCAGTTTTTCTTGTTTTAATTTCCATAAGTAAATCGTTTTGTCTGTTTCAATTGATTGTAACTCTTGTCGATCAAAATGGTTGTTTTGTTTTTGTCTTGGTGGGTTTCTTTTGAAATTTTAATGTTGATGGATCATTTTTTTTTTCCAACAGGAGAGGTGTAGAGATGCAGCAACCGGGACAGATGTTCCCAGTTATGTCTTCATTTCCACCTGCTAATATTACTACTGAGCAGATTCAGAAGGTATTCGTGTTTTGGTTTATTTATTTCTTTAGATTGGCGAGGAATTTTGATATTTGTTTTATTGGATTATGTTTGTATGTAATAATGCTAGTCTGATTATCCTTTTTTTTCCCCTGTCCTGTATGGTGATTGACTTAGTTATTAGTTATCTGGCCTATGTATCAAAAATCTTGGCTAAATATTGATTCGACGAGTTGGATAGCGGAATTACTACTTCAATGTGTATGGAAAGTGACAATGGTTTAAATTTTAGTTGGAAATGTTGGTTTTAATTTGTCATGTGGGCGTAATTAAGTGTTTATTAAAGGCTATCTTAAAGTTATGCCCAATTGAAGTGTTCTAATAAAATTTGAAGTCATGGGTTTTGGGCATATAAATAAGGTGTGGACTGAATTATATGTGTAGAGATCGAATTTATTAAAGTTGTATTTGATGATGGACCAAATACATATAAAAATTATATAAATAGAGTTATTGTTCTCAAATTCATATGTAATTTCTCATTCTTTGTATCAGCACAAGAATATAAGAGAAATCATATTGAAAATGAAGATCTAATACCCACAATCACGATCTTAACCCGTAATCAACTATTAAGAATCAATACTATGGATCAAGAAACTTAAATCAAGATCAAGAACTCAAGAGTTAAAAGAGTATATAATCAAGATTCAGATCCGGAATCAAAATCAAAAGAGTCTATAATCAAGATTCAAGATCTGAAATCAAGATTAATTATTAAATAATCATCCCCAATAAATTATGATATCTTTCGTATTTAATAATTCTCTTGATGATTTGACATGGATGATCTTGGTAATAAAATAATTAGGTTTTCACGTTCTTAAGATTTAAAGTTTCTTAAAATTCTAACAAGTGGTATTATAGTCAATTCCATGTTAAACGATTGAGATTTAAGAAAGAATTTTAGAGTTGAAATTTATGCTTTGGATTCTTCAATTTTGAGATTCAAATTTTAGCCCTAAATTTTAAATTTTAGATTTTTTTTAGGTATTTTCAAATTTGACAATTTTAGGAATTAATTGTTGAATTTGAGTACGGTTATAATTGATTACTTTATTCCGGATTCAACATTATGAAAAAAGTTTTGCTGATTTTGAATCAAGTTTTAAAACAATGGATTAAACAATCTTTTAACAAGTTGAGATTATTGCCTGAGTGTATTATAATCGGTGACCCACCTGTGCATGGTGCCTAAATTGGTTAATGGATTAAGATGTAAAATCAAGGGTTACATCGGCTTTTTCATTGGGCAGTAGTTGTAGCGCTGCAATTCTGCTCCGTTCCTTTCTTTTATTTATATTTATTTTTATTGTGAAAACAAAATAATAATAATAATAATAAAAGGTTAAAGGAGCAATCAATTTCAAATCTTGATATTTAGAGTTTCTTTCGAATTACTAATTTTCTAAAATAGATTAAGCCCCTGTTTGGGCCAATTTGGGCCACATTATTTTTTTCATTTTCATTCTTCTACTCATTTTCAACCACACATTCTCCAATAAAATAATATTTTCCATCACATCAATAACTTTTCATTCTTTTTTAACCACATATTTCCCATCACATCAACCAAAAAAATGCATTCTTTTAGAAATAATGTGCACCAAACGGGGGCTAATTAAAACAACCCCTAAAGTAACTTCTTTTGTCTAAATTAATTTCTTTGGAATATTAGGAAGGTTGTGTATACGTAATTCATGCGGATATTCTCCGGCCCAAAGGAAGGTCAATATTTGCCCGAATTATTTACAAACATGTGATGGTTTAAGTTGTTTATTCAACTAATCTGTCAACTTCTATAATACCTGCCAACATTAATTCAATTCTTGTGTTTGAACCAAAGTTTGAGGGTTGGAAAGAGAACATTTGCATAGTTCTTGGCAGCATGGATCTAGACTTTGCGTTAAGGATTGATCAACCAACTACTTTTACAGATAAAAGTTACGCTAATAAAATAGAACTCGAATAAGTGGGATTGTTCAAACTGCACAAATCTTATGATCATGAAGCGTGAAATTTCAGTAACATTCAGGGGGCGCTATGCCTGATAAAGTAGCTATTGCCAATGAGTTTTTTTAAAGAAATTGAAATACGCTTTGCAAAAGGTTATAAGGTCGAAACTAGTACGCTTCGGCGAACTTGGTTTCACTAAAGTATGAGATTAAAGAAAACATAAGGGAGTATATCATGGATGTGTCTCATCTTGCTTCAAAATCAAAGGCAATAAAGCTTGATTTGTCTGATGACTTGCTCTTGCTCATTCTCGTGCTCGTGCTCTTGGTTTTGATTTCTATTTCTTCACAATTCGACTAATTTAAGGTCATGACTGTGAAAATGGAGAAGTTGACTCTTAATAAGCTCATTTCATATTGTGTGCAAAAGAAGAAAAACTAAAATAAGAGAGAATTGAAAATACTCACTTGACAAGTACTTTCGAGGACAATTTAAAGAATAAGAAAGTTACATCTAGTGCAGCTAAAAAAAATAGCAAAAGCCAAAAAAAGAGGTTTTACTCTTGTGAAAATCTGGAACACATAAAGAGAGATTATACTAAATATCACGCTTGACGTGCAAAGAAAAGTACACTTCTCACTTTGGTTTGTTCTGAAGTTAATGTAGTTTCAATACCAGACGCATTTGGTGGATAAATTCTGGTGCCACTACTCATATAAGTGTGTCTATGCGGGGTTGTTTGAAGAATTGAAAGCCAGTTGATGCTGAAAGATTTATTTATGTAGGTTGATGACAAATTATTTAAAATTGAGGCTACAATGACTTTTAGGTTATCATTAAAGATTGGTTGTTATTTGGAATTGAAAGAAACATTTGTGATACCGTATTTTAAACGGAATTTGGTTTCTATTTCTATATTATACAAATTCGGTTACTCTTGTTCATGTAGAAATAATCAGTTTAGTCTTTTTCTTAATTCAAATATTCTGGGTACCAGTTCTTTATCTGGTTATGGTAACTTATATTTGTTTAGTACAATTGTCTCTTTTAAAGAAACCTTGCATGTGAATTCACGTGGTATTAAAAGTAAATTAACTAATGAGAATTCCATTTTGCTATGACACATGCAATCAGGACACATCTCTCAAAAGATAATGGAAAATAATTAGGTTTTATGTTCTTAATATTTAAAGTTTCATAAAATTCTAACAAGAAATGCAAAGTATGTGGACATAGACATAATCAGAATTACACCTTTGTTTCGTTTAGGATGAATATAGATTTATGTAATCCAATGAATATTTGCTTGGTCTCCTTTAACTGTGTACAGTTGCTGATAAGCTTTATCTGTCAAAATTATTCCAAGATGATGTAGGTTCCATTTAACTAATCGTCTACCAATTCATTTCTAAATTGCATTGAAGAACTTACCTTCCTCTTTGTGCACAAAAAATCCAAGTGAGCGATGATTGTAAATTGCATTATCACAATGATACTACCACATCTTTATATTATGTCCAACTATATAAATGTGTGTACACATTTAGTAACTCATCTATCAATTCATTTCTGAAATTCACAGCGAATAATTTGCCTTTTTGTTTGCACTCAATGCATCAGAGTCTGCAATGATAGCGAAATGCATTGCAACTTCTTGTCAGTATATCCTGCAAACTATAAATATATTTTTCCAAAACTGGTGATCGAACTACTTCCTGTATGATGACCTTCTACACAAGGCAAAATTATCATTTCTGGCTACTTGATTTGTGGCAGTTTGCTCAACTAATCTTACTCATTTTGCCGTAGTTTCAGTCATGGTATCTATCACTTGAAAAAGTTTTGGTTCACTCTAACCCGTTTTGATATGTGGGTTCACTTTGTATGTCAATTTACTGGAGGTTATTACAGCTCTGAGACTTAGGGGAACAATAAAATTGAATTGGAATATCAATGACAGCTCAGTTACCTTAAGAAGACTTCACATCACGAGGGTGGTTGTTGAATGGAATTAGTTACTTCATTGTGCTAAAGAGGCTCGCATGCATGATTTTTCCTGACCTTACAAATACAAGGAGTATCTGTCTGTTGTTGTGTGTAGATATGAACCTGCAATAGGTAAGAGTAGTAAAGGCTCCAATTTAGGTCAGCTTCATGTTAGCCTATGCTAATGTAGTGATATCGGGTGATTAAAGTCGCCTTTTGTCCTCATTTTTCCATTGCCCTGTAGCCTTGTCCTATGGCCAACAATATCCCTGTTTCAGGCACAACCTCACTGCATACAACTGCCAACCATAATTTGCAATGGCCTCAAATTTCACGTTTGAGGACCATTTACTGTCTTTGAGTGGGTATACCATTGCACAGCTGTTGGACCAGCAGTTCCAGGTACCAGGTACCAGCTATGTTACTCATGAGAACATCAGTATAAAGCTCTGGGACTCTGAAGACTCTTTCTCCCTTCACTTTTCCGACAGAGAATTAAATGGAGAGGCAAGGGAAGTCATGACCATTAGGAGTGGAGTAATGATTGGTAGAAGATTTGTAATTCCAACTTGCCACAGCAACAAAATTCCTTTACAAAACCTTACGGGAAATTACATTTTTTAAATAATCTCCACTCTGTAGGTCTATTTTAGTCTGAAAAGTTTTCATCCCTTGAGAGAGGTACTCTAGTTTAGTTGAACTTAGAGACCTTTCCGTTTTGATTTAATGGCCAAGTATGTTTCTCAATTTATTTTCTAATGAACTGGCCATACAAGAATGAACTAGTCATCACAGGCAAAATTGCAAGTGTGGATGATCTCATTTTTCATATAATATGTATTCAACTTTTCAAAAAAATAATCATACTATGTGGATGTTTATCACACTTGGCAGTTTCTACCATCAGATTTTGCAGTATAATTTGTATTATGACGTGTAATGTCGTTTCCAATATATGGTGCAGTACCTTGATGAGAACAAGAAATTGATCTTGGCAATTATAGACAATCAAAATCTTGGCAAACTTGCTGAATGTGCCCAGTAAGTGGTTCTCTGCATCCTCTGTTGTATTGGTGCGCTTTCCCTGATGACATCTTTTGTTAAAAAAAAAATGGTTTCAGATATTGCTAAATGATAGCTAATTTTGTTTTTCATGTCAAAGAGAGATACATATCATTTTAAGTCATTCAGATATCTTTAATTTTATGTGTTCATCTTTGGTTTACTTGCAGCATGTAGGGACAAATACATAACTGTCACTGGCTCATTGTCTGTTTTAATTTGTGTGGTATTATTGAATGATAAGTATAGTATCTACAGTTAACTGCTAAACTTGTTTGTTTTTACCACATTTTTTAGTGTAGATCAAGATCCACTATTTCCTTTTTCCTTCCAATATTCTTGTTGGAGATGGGGTGACTGGTGACTTAAATACTCTGGTTCTTCGAAGTGACTAGATCCATGGGTTCAAGATAACTAATTGCTTGTTAATGTGCTACAAGTTGTTAAAACCAGGATTACAATATTTACCAGAACGAATTCATAAATCATGTATCTGCATTATGGTCTTTGGTCATGGCTCTTGATCCTTGGTTCAGTGAAGACACAGCTCTCTGTAGTGCACAACTGCTAAACATGATTCATATAACCTCCCGTGTTTTTGGAAAATGATCTTTATTAGTTTATTTAAAAACTTTATGGATGCGTTTTTTTACTTCAAACATGTGGTTCTGGATGATCAGGTACCAGGCGCAACTTCAAAAGAATTTGATGTATTTGGCTGCAATTGCTGATGCCCAACCGCAGACACCAGCAATGCCTCCCCAGGTATCTTGATGCCAGCCAGTTCAATTTACTAATGATTTTGCAGACATCTTATTCACCTGTTGGCACGTACAGATGTCTCCACATCCAGCAATGCAACAAGGAGGGTATTATGTGCAGCATCCTCGGGCTGCAGCCATGGCTCAGCAGCCAGGTATCTTTCCCCCAAGAGCACCCTTACAGTTCAACAATCCACATCCAATTCAAGATCAACAGCAGCATCTAACCCTACAAGCCATGCAAGCACAAATGGTTTTACGGCCTGGTGGTAACAGCAATGGTGCACAACCCACACACAATGACGCCACTCTTGGAGGAGGCAGCAGCAGTATTCCCACTTCAAATTCAGGGGCAAATGATGTGCGAGGAGTAAACCAAGAAAAACCCGAGGGTCAGGCCTCTGGTGCTGATGCTGGCGGAGATGGAGACGAAGCAAAATAATGACCTTGTGAAAAATGTGAACTGATTGTTTATAGAAGATTTACTGTTGTGGAACTAGTGTCTTCTGGCTTTTATGTAGTTCAACTAGGAACCGAGGATCCCCATCACCTCTTATATTAGGCGTATGGGTAGGGTTGTTTTATTAGTGGTTGTAAAGGTTTTATACTCGTCTTACTTCTTAGTTAAGCCTCCAGTATGGAGAAAGCATTTGTCTCAGCTTTGATGCCTCTATAATAATGTAGGATCAATGCCATAAAATTTTGGGATAATTGCAGCAAAGGTCGCAAATCTTTCAAATTTTTGCGCGTTTTACCCTAACCTTTGATTTGTGCCGGCGGAGGTCCCAAACCTTTAATAAATTTGCGACGGAGGTCCAAATGGATGATTTCCATCCATTTTACCGTTAGTCTGACCAAAACAGTAGATTTNCGTTTTACCCTAACCTTTGATTTGTGCCGGCGGAGGTCCCAAACCTTTAATAAAGTTGCGACGGAGGTCCAAATGGATGATTTCCATCCATTTTACCATTAGTCTGACCAAAACAGTAGATTTTGACAAAACCAAATGGGGTAAAATAGTCATTTTACAATTAAAACATTAAATAAATAAAAAAGAAAAACTTTTTATCCCTGTAATCACAAGCCACTGCACCCCTCCCCCAACAACAACACTGTTCATTCATCTTCTCCACGCATCCCACTCCACCGCACCTCACACTACCCCACACCCCAAACATCATCGTCCCAAACCACGGCCACCATTGCCACCTCCAACACATAGCTAAGGGAGGAAAAATTCCAACTGCATCTTTTCACTGGAAGAAAAGGGGCCACCATCATCATCCCCAACACAGCAAACATTACCGTCCGCCACCACGACCAACACATTGCAAAACCCCTAAATCACAATCACAATCACATTTGAAATGGTTGAATTAAAATTTTAAAATCAATTTACAGAAATAAGAAAATGTACCAACAAAGAACCTGTAGGTGATGAGAGCGAGAACAACCACCCCGCCACAGCTTCCAGCCGGCAACACCTCACCAGCATCCACGCCGACAACCATCATTCAAAAGTAAAATCGAATTTTAATTTACCATTTCCAATACAACAAAATACAAGGTGAAATTGAGCACCATTTTTTTAAGCACGTCTAAACTTTGGTTGCAGAAGATCCCAATCTTTCACCATTGGTGTCGAAAATTTGATATGGGTTTCTGTTATACACAGATTGGTCCTGAGGAATTCCTTGTGGGGTATAGCTATTTTCGAGGTAAGGATTGTACTGGGTCGACGAAATGGGAAATTACGATGAAGGCCAGGATTGAGCATAACAGAAACAAGAACAGCAGTTGAATAAGGATCGCCACCGTATGCGGAGGAAGGTGGTGGTGGTGCAACCATAGCTGCGGAGGAGTCCTGAAGAAAAGACGATGGAGGAGGATGAGGAGGCGCATCCATCTACGGGAGGAAGAGAAACAAGCATCGGGATTAGAATAAACTGAATTGTAATTAAAATTGGAGTTAGGGTTTTGTTGGCAATCAGGTGATGTTTGGGGTGTGGGGTAGGGTAGGGTGGGGTGGGGTGCGTGGAGAAGATGAATGAACAGTGTTGTTTGTATCCGATTTAATCATCGACATCGACAGTTTTGATCACGTGGGATTTGGATTCAGACTTGAATAGATGAAGACCTAAAATTTCATTTTTGAAGTTTAGAGACTCATAATCGTACCATTTGAAAGATTGATGAGCTTACCGGTAAATCAATATAAGAACAAACATGACTTGTTGGGTGAGTCTAGAATACAAGTATTTAATGTATTTAAGTTACTTTGAAATAACTTTTATTTGTCCAAAAAAGTAAAAGTAATAGAGCAGTAATTTTAATTTTTGAAGGGTTTCAAATTTTTCCTCTTTTTTTTTTTTT